>JBAJNP010000309.1:1425-106805 GCA_036877545.1 Yasuhikotakia modesta
CCACCCCCCACCCACATCCCTCGCTCTCTAACTGTTTACACGCTGTCCAGGGGGCTCATGGTTTAGACGGCAGGCCTGGTCCAGTGGTGAGTGGTGCAAGACTCATTCCCATCACCCCCCTTTCGATTTCCATCCACCCTTCTGTCTTACCCCCTCTGCAGTCTGCCTGCTTGTTCTGTCTGTCCATCTGCTCTGTTGCCTGCGTGTCGTCTGCTTTTCTGTTTTCACTTTGTTGTCGGATGGTCAAGGTCTTGTTTTAGAACCCTGTTGGGGTTACATCGGCATGAGTAACTTTGATATGACTTTGTCCCTAAGCCTATTTGGCTGTTGCCTCCTGCTGTTTTCAGATGTACCAGCCCCTAGTTTATTTCTCAACCTGTCAACACATGAGTGTTTAAAAGGTAGCATGGCAGAGCACTTATAAACGATTCTTTCTCTCCAACAGACTTTTCTGCCTTTGAAAAGTACCAAAGCAAATAATCTCTTCAAATTTCATGCTGTTGTACCCTTTTTACTTAATATTCAAACATGCCTGGCCGTTGTTGACTTTGACCAAAAGGCCTAATTTCATTCCAAGAGACAAGCTTTGATCTTGTGATGTCATACCAGGGGAGAGCATGATGGGATGCGACTGCATGAATGGTTTCATTATGGCATTGTGAACAAATGGCTGAAAAGTCAGACTCCTAAAAAAGCAAGATGTCTAACAGCCCCATTGTTGAATCCTCTCCAAGTTAGAATGGAAAATTGAAGAAGGATTCACTGTTACATTTACTTGTGTGTTTGTTCATTTCTCTTTAGATCAACAAACTTTCAAGTTTTATAGTTACTCACAGCAGATTCTGCTTCAAAAATCAATCCTCCATGACTTATAAGGATATTCACCTTTTGGGAGGGACGGCTCCTTTGACATAATAGGAGCTTTAATTCGCTTTCATTCATCTCAGATAAAGTTTATTGATCTACTGTACTGGTGCTTAACACTGACTACTTTATCTTCTCTTACCTCATCACCAACCACCATACCTTCTGTTAAAGGTCACATGACTCATTCTCTGCTCATGTCTCTTCTATCAAGGGTCTGATAGGACCAGCCGGAGTTCCTGGGCCTGCAGGACCAAAAGGAGAAATGGTTAGTGCTGTTTTCTCTAAGACAATATTATCACATTTCCTGACCAGGCATGTGTTGTGCAATACAGGTGGGCCTATGGGAAATCTTAAAATGTGTGTCAACCATCAAGAATCAAGAACAGTTCAATGTTATGCTTATGTTGATTTTGTACTGTACAGGGAGAAAAGGGAGATATGGGAGTAGCAGGACCAATTGGGCCTCAGGGCATCCCTGTAAGTGCCGGGCCAGGACTGTAGTTAACATTTTAAACACATTTACACCATTACCTTTTCAATTAAAAGGCAACAATATTGACTCTTCTCCATTGATTTAGGGTTTAGTAGGATCACCGGGATTGAAAGGAAATCGGGTAAGATTATAAGTGCCATATTAACTGTATGTTTGTAGAATATTGGATTTAACAATGGATTGTTAATGTATTTCGCTGTTTCTAGTTCAAATGTAGCATTAACCATATTAATCTTTTTGAGATGAATATAACATAGATAATCAGGTTTTGGAAAAACTCATTTTGATAGCATGATGATGTAATTTGATAAATATATTCTCGTTTCAGAAAACAAATGACATGAATATGAAAAAATGTCCTGCAAATTGCTTGTTTCAGATTCAGATAGCGCTCTGAATATATACGTTTGCTCTCCTTAGTTTTTCCTCTCTTCCATCTTCCTAGATTGTTTGCCTCTCTCCTATTAACACTAATTTCCTCAGTTAATGATGGAATGTCTCCCAACATGAAAGTCAGGACATGTCAATGTTCCTCACAGTATCCTTCACTGCTAGTTAAATTATCATATACTGAATAAAAAATAAGGCCAAAAAAATCTGAACACCAAAGAAACTTAAATGTCAATCATAACAATCAGTTAATTCTGTAACTAAATGATGTTTACCTCAGTGGGAGATACTGTGGAGGACTTTAAGACATTGTGTTGGTTTTACTCTCCTTTCCTTTGTCTTCCTCTGTTTATCTCCACAGGTCTTCTTATCCCCTTTTCCTCCCCTGCACCCTGGCCTGTGTCCCGCAGCTCTGTTTGCTGAGTCGGGCCGGGTCGTCCACTCTGTACCCCTCTCACTCCCTGGCCTCCTCCTGCTCCTCCTGCATCCTTATGTCTTAGTCTGGGTTAATACTCCTCTTTCTCACCTCCTATTATGGTCATATCCTTCACTGACCTCCCTTCCAGCCTGTGTTCATTTTCTCCCGGTTACACTAATGCACCATTTTTCTTCTGTTCCACATCTAGATGTTTTGAAACAGCATATAACTGAAAAGCATGGAAAGTGACATTAAATCAGTGTAGAATCAATTTTGACTTTTCTTATAAAGATGTTGAGGAGAATTTGGGCCAAGCAACTGCAGAAAGTCTGAAACTGAGATATAGTTGTAATATAAACATTTTAGTCATTTTTCAATTGCACTTCAGTGTTAAAATAAATTTCATGATGATGCCTGTTTAGAATTTAAGTAGTATTCTGTATTCTGACGAAATTCTTGTAACAGAGGTTTATCCTTACAAAAAAACATTTAACTTTGCATGCAACCTTTAAGATTTAATTAAATTAAACCACCATAAAGATGCATACAATCATGTTTATACTTAAAACTGAGGTATTTTGGAGTCTTTTATGGCTTATTTATTTAAGCCAACATTTAAAACCAAGACCAGGAAATACAAATGTAAAGTAATAGCACTTAACATAGCATAATATAGCAAAACATTCTGGTGAACGGAAAAATAGTGAATTAGCATTTTAGTGGAAACTCCATTGCTTACAATTCACTAGCAAAATTACTAGCAAATTACTAGGAAAAACTAGTATGTCCCCAGTAGTAACTAGTATGTCTGAGGGACATTAATACAGTTTAGCCATGCAACCACGTTTTCAATGTTACAGACAGAAATTAAAGCCCCCACACTAACTACATTGGCCGATTTCCCCCTTCCTTAACCCTTTCACTTACCCTCCTTTAATGATCCTAGTATGATCAGGGCACTATATCTACTTTTACTATGGTATTGTAGCATCCAAACGTGTCTCAGTTATTCTCAGTGATGGTGCTGCTGCAGTTGACCAGGAGGACTGGCGTTTGACTCATCTGAATGCACTATTGTTGCAGGGGGAGAGGGGCAAGAAAGGCAACAGGGGGGCCAAAGGGGATAAGGGAGACCAAGGAGCCCCGGGATTAGATGCCCCATGTCCATTGGTATGTTTTTTGTTCAATGTGTAGCACTAAGGCAAAAGGAGACATATTAAAAGCTACGTCTCCTTATGTCTTTGTGTAGTGTTATGCTAACCGACGCCAAGAGCAGTTCTGGTCCCAAAATGTAAATCATAGCATAGATCCATTAGTAGAGGCTTTGTTTTACATGAACAATTTTATATGGATATTTAATGTAAAAAAGCCAAGGTACCAGAACTCTCGTGGGATTTTTCTTTTCAGGATTGAGACTGACAGGAATATGGCTTTGCTGTGGGTTGGAGACACTGTAGTTCAATACACCGATTATATGTTGAATGGACTGTAGTTTCCAGCCTTGTGGACTCACAGTAAGCCTGTTCCTCTTAGTCTCACACCCACTTCACTCAGTCTGAGCCAATCAGAGCGGCCAGTGTGAGGGTGTGGCTGGACATCAGGATGTTTATATGACTGATTTCATGAACAGGGTTTCCGAGGCTTTAAAGGGGAAAAAGGTGAACCAGGGCTGCCAGGCCTGGATGGGCTGGATGCCCCATGTGCTGTGGTATGCTGCTGTCTATCCCTTCCCTTATTCAGCATGTTTTCTAGCTCCCTGAACCTATAATGATAATGATAAACACATGATGCTTGTGTACAGGCAGTTTCAGGAATGTAGAATTCTAACAAATGTATCATTTGCATTGTATCTTAAAATTAAGAGATTTCTCTTTGTGCATGCTCAGTTGTTACATTTTTATTTAGGAAACTAGAAATTTATCTTTGCTAATTATTAAACATGCACATAGAAATTTAACAGAAAATTACAGTTTGTTTTTACTAATACCTTTCCTTTTCACTTGGTTTAAATACATGAAATACATAGAAAAATTGTGACTTAATAAAGTGCCAAACTTCTTTATTACTTAACTATATTTATTAATAATTGCACCCATTGCATGTTTTGGTCAATATTACTCTAAGCCCCACATTCACTAAATCTGTTACACACTAAATACACATGCCCCTCTCAGTCCAGTAAAATGAAGAACCCTGGGATTATATGTCAAAAACAACAAAACCAGCAAAGCTTTTTTATGGATAGCAGTTTGCCTAATTAAATGTAAAGGATGTAATCATTTATTTTTCTAAAAAAACATGCAAATTGGTTGATAGATTGTTTGGTTGATTGATTGCTTACAGACTGGCTGGTTTATTCATTGGTTGGTTAATTGTCTGATTCTCTAGACAGTTAATTGATTGATGTATTTCAAGTGCCATTATGAAAATATGTGTGTTTTAATGTGTGTGCATGAATATATTGATTTAGCAATAAAATATGTCAAGTGGGAAGTTTTGTTGTAATGGTTGTCAGAATTTGTTGTCATGTATGTGTGCATGGATACAGTCATACTGTACTCTCGTTTCAAGTTAAATGATTTTTATCTTTTTTCACAACTCCCTTCTTTTCAGGGTGATGATGGCCTGCCAGTACCAGGGTGTTGGAATAAAGTGAGTGTTTCTTACATTGTATTAATAAATAACAGTTTGCTTTTGAAAGAATTGCATCAATCCCATCCCTACTAGATGTATCTCATTAATATGGAGGTATAGAGTGACCACAATTTACTAAGTCTACTGTATATTCAGCAAGTGTATATTTACAGTGTAATTGTAATTGTTATACATTGGTTTGTTTGTATAAAAACGTTTTATTACTATTGCATTATTACTATTTAATTTAACACTATTTAACTAAACCAAAATAATTTAGAAATCTGCTATAATACGTTTTAAAGCATTATTATTAATTTACTTGGCTTATTATAACTAACTCCATACCTCCATTTGCTTGACAGATTTGTGCCTGAAAATAACGTTGTGCTCTCTTTGCCTCTTGTTTTGCAGTGACCATAATCCCAGAGTGTCATGTTTGTTTGTAAATAGAATATTTATTTTTGTACTTTTTTGCCATTGATCTGTGATGTAAAAGAAAATACCAGAAAACCTTTAAAAATGGCAGGACTTTTGTACAGATTTAATTTTTTATTACCAGTACCATGTTGTTTATATAATGGACTTTATACTGTACCTACGCATCATGTCAAAATGTTTTGATCAAGGAAGAAATATACTGTGGCAGCATATGCATGATATTTGTGCATTATGTTAACTGATAAGTGCCTATTAACTTATTGTATTGTTTTAATGTGTCAGACCACGCTGCACTGATTAGTGGGGCTGGAGTTCAAATTGGCCTTGTGTTTTAAAGAAGACCCCTGCTCTCAGTTTAACATGAACTTGTTAAATGTCACACCACACCTAATGAGGTCACACTGTAGCCGCATGTTTACTAAAACTTCACAAGACTTATTTGTAAGTCCATAGATACAGTAATTATGCAATTGATTAATTATGTAATTATGTCACCTGATATATTTTTATTTCAGTGCATTTATCATAAGCATTTACATGGCATGACTTAGCAAGTGTTTTGGTTTGTTTTGTGTCCATATGTCTAAAGTTTGCAACTAACATTTTTGCCAAATTTATTATTGCATTAAGATTGAGTTGGTCATTCATTCTGTCAAAAAAAATCCACATGCAAGGCTTTGCCTGAATAGACTTGATGTAAATATATCTTTTTCTATTTTTAACCATGTGTCTTACCATTTAATAGTAGAAAAAAGTTTTTTACATACTTGGGCAATGAATTAGTCTGGTAATTTATTTTATGCGATGCTGCTCACTGTCAAGCAAATTGTTGCGTCTGCTACTAACTTCTGTGCCCAGTTTTACCTCAACTCCAGTACAAATGAAGAATCAACCTAATTAAGTTACTATTATAAACATTTATGTTAAAATAATATTTAACTCCCAGGATTATCAGGGTCATGGGGAAGGCCCAATGGCCCTATTCATTGTTTTAAAGTCAATTAAGTGTTTTTGTAGGATTGCTGCTGCATATCATGAGAAGCTCTGTGTGGGTTCTGTTTTGCCAATCAATAATAAGTTAAGCTTGTTTTGTAATCATCTGTCTCTAGAAACTCTTTTTATCTGTAATACCTCATACTAACATGTGCCTTAATGCTTTTACCCTACCAGAGTAGTTTTTAAACATATCAACAATACAGCTATGCTGTCTACATGAGGAATTTAAGAAAATAAATGGCTTTCTTTTTTTTCAGCCAAACTCTTTCCTACAGAAAGTCTTGTTGATTTTTTGATATTTGTTCTACTTTTCCTTTCATGCATAGTGGTCACATTTATAAATATTACATCAAGAAATGAACATCCTCTGGCTGTTAACATGTTGCATTGTGTTTTTTGCTTAAAATTTTGCATCTACTTAATGTGTGAAAACTGCATTAGAGAATTTGCATTTCAATTGAAAAACCGGTTATTCACACAATGTTAAGACCCTTCACACTTCAGTAACAATCCGACGTCCCGTGCATGTCACACCTCACACCTGAGACATCCAACTTCTCTAATGTCATATTCACAGCTTCACAGCGTCTCAGTCCAGTACAAATATATATTTCTTTCTGTCTGTCATTAAAAGGGTCAGAATCCGTTCCAGATAGCCAAGAAGTAACACTGCCATGAGATCCATGGTTCTGACAATTTCCTTCACGAAGCGACACAAAAACTTGAAGAGTTTTGCAGAGGTCTTTGAGTTTGGGCTGCTCTGTGGCGGCTGTTTAAGGGATTTTTTCCTGTACAGCCCACCTGTAGTACCGGAGAGCTCCATGGGGTGGCAGACGTGAGAGTCTGATGTTGACATCTCCAAGCCTTCTGTTCGTACAGAAAAAGAGAGATACAAGTAGCCTGTTGTTTTACACACATTTCTTTTTTGTTATTCACTATGTGAAAAAAAGATTTTTTAGTACATTTTGTTCCTTGTTATTTAAAAAAAAAAGATTATTATTGAATTATTATTAATGTTTGTGATCAGTGGTGGATTCAGTGCAGCTCATTGAACATGCAGACGTCATGTGTTTCCAAACAAACTATAGAAAAAATATGAAAACTTTGGTGATTCCTAAATCAAACTGCCTTTCACTGCCTTCTGTGGAAAGTTCTGTCGAGGTAAGATGCAATTTCACACACATTTTATATTTAATATTGCAGATATATGTACATAATGGTCAGACTTCTAACATGAGTTAGAATAAATTTATAAATACATTAATTCAAATACCTACAAAATAATACTGCTACAACAGTAGCATTAAACATGTTAAAGGGGTCATGAATGTTTACTGAGATGCACATATAATGTTATGACATTTAGATGAACAGTTTAGAAATACATGGATATAATATCAGGCCTCTGATTTGAACACTGTTGAGTGACGTGTCTGCTGTCACTTTAATGTAAACGCTTTCTGCTATGATTGGCTAGCATCTTCGCATATGATAATAATCATGAGATTATTAATCATGAGAAATAAGTCATTTCTCACTAATGCACCAGTGGGCGGCCCCAGAGACAAGATGATATTGAAGTAGCTGTCATGATGTCATAGTCACACACCTCAATACGTTTTCTCCCCTTTGTTTCAATAAAATCTGTTTTTGGTATGACAAAAAAGTTTTAGGTTCTAAAACTTACAGGATATTTTTATAGTATAACAATTTCTTAACTGTCAAAAGTTTCTCAGTTCATGACCCCTCAATGCTAAGGGTAATGAATATTTTGCAAACCTTAGGCAATTGGTCACAGTTTTTTTAGGAAAACCCTACAGTGCTCACAAAATAAGATGTAGACTTGGGAATTATGTAGGGCAGCAAAAGTATAAATGCATACTGACATTTATGGTTTTCATTTATTAATTGTTCAGCACGTCTAATCTTCAGATAAAGTATTTGCTTATTGTAACTTTGTTTATATCTTTGATTATTTGTAGAAAAGCTGTTTTTGCTGTAAAAACATTCACTGCCTGATGGACACTGAGAAGACACATGATTGTTAGGCTCTATTTAAAAGCTTTGAAGAATATAGTGACTGCTATATTATTTTTAGTTGTCCAAAATGAAAGTTATCAAATGCTCACAAGCAACACTGCTATGAAGTGACATGACCACATCAATCAAACCAGGATTTGAGAAAAAAAGTATTTACTTATATAAAAAATATTTAATTTCCTTTGTGACCTGGTTACAGTGGTGTATTTTATCCAAAGCAAACAGCGCGTTCAAGTTACACATTCTATTCGTGTGTGTTTCCTGGGCATAGAACCCACAACCTTTGCGCTGCTAACACAATGCTTCCAATTGAGTTGCAGGAACACTCAGTATGTTTTATTTTTTAATAACCTTTTTGTTTGTTATCCAATGCAAGCATTCCTTATATTTTTGACACCAGTTTTCATCCAAAGACTTGTTTATAAGACTTGTGTATACTATAAACCCAGTAGAAATGTTTAGCATTAACAAATCTTGAAATTAGTTTAAATTCATTCTAGCCTGACAAAAAAATAGTATTTTCTCATAAATTAAACTGATGATTGTAATGACATTAATTTTAATTTATTACAATTATAAAAATTAATTTTCATAATACAGTAGACAAATTTATAGGCCTACCTTAATTTAGTATTTCTTCTTTTTTTGGACAGTTATGACAATCAATTTTGTGCAAATATTTTTTAATAGCTAAAGAGACAATGGATTAGATATTGTATTATATTACCATAAGGTTCTTTGTTTAAACATGGAGCATGTTATGAAGTGATTTTCTTTTTCTTGAATACACAAGGCATACTGATTTTTCTCTGTGTTGTTTTGCACATTAAAGAGTGTGTGACTTTTGTCATGTATATTTTTGAATGAGTATATAATGTTTGTAATGTAAATTATGAATTTTCTACACAGAACAATTTCCTTTTGACTAAACATGTCTTGATCTTGTGTTGCCTTACCTTTTATGGCATGTGTTACCTTGATACATCTTTTGTGGTAACGCAATATGTTAAGTACAATATATCTCTCCAGTCACTGATTCTCTGACAAGTCACTGATTCTTTGAAGTCTGGATTTTTTTAGGCAATTGTAACTCATATTGTACATTCATTTATTTTACTTTTATGTGGTGTACACATAAAACAGCTGTTAAGTCCAACTAATTATCCAAACCTGCCAGTTATAATCTTTAATGCCAGTTTATTCTTGGATCATTCTGATCTATAACACTCACTGCCAATGTGAGCACTTCTGTCAAAGCTCAAACTTTGTTCATCTACTGCTCAGTTTGTAACACACAGATTTTTAATGATCTACAATAAATGTCTGCAATACAAGAACCCATATAGTATGCAATGGTTTGTATCATATCTTCACTATTGTTTCTGTTGTAGTAATACAGTTTTATGTAAGGTTAAGAGGGCATTTATTTTTCTGCTTTCACAGCAAGAACAAGAAGGACTGCAACAACCTGCATGATTACATTTTAGGTGACAATCTGATTAACATGTAGCCTTTGGACTATTTTAGTCATTTAAGGTTTTGAAGGATTTTTTGAATTACATTTCTGTTTTTCCTTTCTGTCTTTTTTCTTTTCTTTTTGTAAATAAAATATTAAATTAAAAAAGTAAAAGTTAAACAATACTGATTCAGTGTAAGTTTTACAAAACAGCAACACTAACTATTAGTTAAAGTTTTGTTAATTCTTGTTTGTTTTTCATTATAATACAGAACTCTGTAATCTTTTTAAAATAGTTTCAGAACTGTGCCAGTTAAAGACATTTTACATTTTAGTCATTAGGCAGACAAACTCCACTTTTGTTTAAAATGCTGTTTATAAATTTAAAAACAAACAAATGAAAAAACGATATAAAAGTTGAACACAGCAAATGATTGTCTAAGAGTTTTGACTAATGAAAAATAATTTCACATGATATCCTAATGTGAAATGTTCATCTTAAAAGTTTTATTAAGTTTTAGTAAGACTGTTTAATTGTTTTATTTACAAAATATAAGCAAAATGAACACTGTTACCGACATGCTTTATAGATGTAAACTGGTTTAGTGTGGATTTACATTTAAATAGATAATCAACGCAGCAATCGTATGTAATATTGTCACCGCTAGAGGTCACTGGAAATAATTTTCTTTTTTTTAATTCCAACGAATACTACTGTAATAAAAAAGCATGTTGAGCGCAACGGGCCTATAATTAATCTTGTCCTGCATAGGCCTACTGATCGTTATATTAGAGACCAGCTTGAGGGTTTTACAATTGTACATTACATTATATTTCCCAGTTTGATTTAATGAATTTAGCAGCTGGTGTAGAGAATTCATAATGAAACATGGCATTATAATTGTTTTTTCATCTTGATCAAAATGACAAATCAAAATTGAGAAATGAGAATTAAAGAAAATAGTCAGAAAAAAATACAAAAGCAATCAAATGTAAAATAAGAAATGTTCAAGAAAATTCTGTAAAAACTTGCCGACCAGTCTGCTGCAAATGCAATCAAAAAGCTGCATCTTATTGCTCTTCTTGAAGTTTACCGTAATTTTCCTAATAGGTTTCTGCTGCTTTGGTGATGGGTCAAGTATGTTTTCTTGTTTATTGTATGTATTTATTTTCATGTTTAGGTCACACTCAGAGGTTCTGAAGATACAGTGTTTGCTTAAAGAAGAAGCGCATTGTAGACACCAGGCAGCATGAACACATCTATTCACAACACATCTAGCAACTTCCTCCAGCAGATCAATTTAAACTTCATCAGGTCGGTGTTATCAGGCATATTTTTCAAACTCAATGAGATGAGTCAAACCTAATGACTTGCTTTAAAACAGAGACATAATGTAAGGAAGTTTCCATTTTAGACTGTTTTTATTCCATTAGCGGTACTTTAAAGCAACTGATGTCGTCTAAGAATTTAGAACTCAGAAGCAAAGTCATTAACTTTAAATGTGTTGAAGACAAGGTAAGAACTGTGTAAAGCATATTTCTTTTCTTGTGAAGTTCATAATGAGACCCAAATGAATGCTAGCCATTTTTTCCTTTAACATTAAATATACATTGGAGAGTTGCTTTCCTGTGCTGAATGATGTCTGAGTGTGCTTAATACATTAAATCTGAATTTTATCTGACTGTTGATGTGTCCACTTTGAAATTGAAAGTCATCATTTATCAGACACACACTTTTATCCAAATGAACTGGGAGCCACAGTACGGGTACAACTCAGTAACTCTTTACAAGCTAGTGAGATGCTGTTTTGATAATGACATAATAGACCTATAGCTTATATTGGATGCAGTGGTACTAATGTGCCAAAAGTGTTTTTAATCTTTATCAAAGAAGAGGGCTTCTGCTTTGCATGTTGCTGGGAGACCCCTGGGAATCTCTGACTCTGCTTATATCACTATGTTTGAGTGTACACGCTAGTTTATTTTATGAGCTTTCTGAAATTTGTGAACGAAAGACTAGAAAGGCTTTGCATGCACTCCTTTATTAACACTGGCTGAATGAGGAGAAGGAATGAATGAACTGCCAAGAGCTTCATGTTTCCGCCTGATTCACAAGGGATTTATGCAAATCAGCTCATTATATTTACATATAGGCATTTAGCAGATGCAAAACATTGTGCAGATCACAGATCTTACAGGATGGTTTTGAGTGTTCAGTTTTGAAGCCTATAGCAGATAATCTTAAACTTACATACTTTACTGCAGTGGTTCTCAATCTTTTTTACCTTAAGACTTTAAATATTTAAAGGACTCCGTAGTCACAAGGACCCTAGTGGACCCCTGCCCTCCTTTAAACAGAAACTATTTTGTAAATAAGGAATTTGTTATTAACAATTATAGGCTTTATGGGCTAATGTGAGAATTAAATAAGCGTAATACATTAGGTCAGGCTGCCCTTGTGTGTGTTTCAGACTGGCTGAGGGGCTGTTTTTTAACCCTGTTACAACATCTTCCCTTTGGTAAACATGAATCACACACACAGTCATTACTGACTATTGCTATATGATTTATAACATCCCAGCTGCCAGTACATGTTAAATAGACAAGTCTCTAGGTTGTGATTCATTTATTTTGTGATAAATTAGGCTGTGATGTTTTGATTTAATGTGCTCCTTCATAGCTTTTTGTGTACTGCTGCCAAATGCTGTGCACCATGTTCTCCTCTCACACTGTAGAGGACGGGGTCCTCTTGACCAAAGCAATTCATCTTCTAGTGCTAGTTCAACCCTCATTGGTTCTCAGAGCATGCTCTATAGCCTCAGGCTTCAGTCAGCATTGCCATGGCAACACAGTATGAACGATTGAATATACACTGTTGCATTCACTGTGTCTTCCTATGAGCTTGCTTTTTTAGCAGCACCAGTTCACAAAATACAAAAACAAGTATTAATAGTTTAAAAGCTGCTAGTCGTATTTTCACTGTGATTTTTACAGTTTTTGTGGTAAAAAATTATAGTGAAATTATGTAATTTAAATTAGGAGTTAGCAAGGAAATACCCTTCATTTATATTAATTATGTTTCATAGAAAAAATACCAGCAAACAGATTGTGACAACAATGATAGGGTTATTAAACATAAATTGAATTACTATGTTAATATTTCAAAATGTTACAGTAATAATACAACAGTCTTTCAGCACATTGTGCAATTGAGACTATGAGCCACAATCTTGCCCACAAATTCTTCATAACAAATTACTAATGTTTAATCAATGTTTTCGTCAAACAGTATTAATGTTTCATTTATTCTTACCAATGAGTTAGTTGCCTGACCACAGGTAGCCTTTTGTTAAGACTGTTTTGCTGTCTTTCTCTCCTTTGTGTGTCACAGCACAATGGTTAGCTGAACCAGACTGCCAAATTAGTGTCAGTATACATTCACACAGGGATCAATTAAGGGCCAAAATAAGAGACAGCTGTCTTCTTCCACAGAGGGTTGAACTACAGACAGCAGACCACAACACTGAGCCTGTACCCTTTTCTCTACCTGCTTGACAAGCCCTGTTGCTCTCAGAACACAAAAACTGTTGCCCTAGCTGCCTTCTTAAAATTGCACAACATTGAAGCCAAGTGATTGGGTCTATTGAGATATAAAGTGGTTGTCTGAGCTCACTTGATTTTACACAAMATTAAGGCAGGAGGTMCARARTGTRTCAAAATGTATGCATATATGTGAATAGCATATGTGTACTGTACATATATCTGTCTGCTATCTGTCACAAACCAATTTTGCATCTTAATGTTAATTTGGCAAAGAGACATAATATATGTTCCAAATTTGTTATAGGTTTAACAGTTTAACAGTTATAGTGTAACAGTTTAATTACTACAAAGATGTTTGTTTGTGCTGGAAAGCTGTTGTTGTCATATTCATTATGCTGAAGTATTTGTTTCATGCAAGTGGTTAAAAATGAAGGCACATATTTTTGATACAGCCATGAACAGCCATGAATATGCACATTTAGGTAACAATATGTGGTCAGATGATTGATGACTGAGGGTTCTGTCTTCTACATTTAATAAAATTATAAACTGTAAGGATACAGGATATAAGCACTTAGCTTAGCTGTTAGCTTTGTTGCTGAAACCCAAATGTCACATAGCAAAAGAACTGTGCCAATGTATTCCTGTACAAATAACTAATTACTTACCAAAATGTGCTTGGATCTTTTTCAAATATATTACAAATTATTTTTGATAGGGTCAAATCATCTTATGCAAAGAAAGACATGAGAGATACAGTATGAAACAAATGGCTGAAATATGTGGTCATCATCAACAAAATGTTAGCATTAAATGCCACTTCTTAGAAACTTTTACATTTTCTTATAACAATGTGTATTTGACTGATGAGGGTAAAGAACTGAGATGCTAATTTGTGCAGTATAGGTTCCATTCATTCTGTTGTTTTCCTTCAGGTGGTTTTAAAGATTCAACTGGGGAGGACTGCAACGAAAGCAACTGACATTTCCTCTGAGGAGAGAGGTGAGGCTTGGGTAGCATAGCTCATGCAACACTGTTTATACACATGGCATACTGTTGAATACAAACCTCCATAACTATTATATTTTCTTCTGTTCTGTATTCTTAGCTGAAAGGGCCTGTGGATCACAGTTACTTTGACATGTTTCCCCCAGAGCTTGAAGAACCTCCAGATAAATTCTCTGGCTGGGATAAAGAGTTCTGAGCCTAGTTCTTTTAAGATTCAAGAGCCTATTGAGCTGAGCATTGTTTTGTCAACAGTTTCATAGACCACTTTTCTGGTCTGTTTGGCTTTAAACTTTATGTAAACTTAAAAAGAGCTCATAGTTTATTTGTATTTGTATCTTAAACTCTATCCTAAACTGAGGCATACTGTATGATAGAGAATAAGGTGCTTTTGAAATTCTTCAACCATTTTTCCAGAAGCTGCTAGTGTGTATTGTTTGGATCATTTGTGTTGTTTTTGTTGGCGAGAGAAAATAACTGGCACTGAGAATATTGTGTCTAAGATGTACCTTTTTGCTACTAGTTTCTTTATTGAACTGTTGTGAAAATGCAACATCACACGAGCAGGACGGCTATTGACGTAACACATAGCTCATGGCGAAGGAAAGCATGGTGCCGTAATAACATTTGCAGCAATATTGAAACAACATTGGCCTCTACTGGTAAAGATGTGCAAACACAAAGTGATTAAAGGATCGTGTATAAGTAGTACCTGAAATAGTGTTTATATAAACAGATCTTTTTGCTAGTGTGGTTTTCTGGAGACCGCTGTAGTGCAGTAGTGTGCCATGTAACTTCAGGAATATCATCTGTACACTTTTAGATCCTGGCATTTTATCCATTTCCTAACATGTTAACCTTTGCTGACTGCTGTCAAAAGAAAACACAGCAATAAACAACACATTTGTCTAAGCAACACCTTGGTGACTTTCACAAAAACGTGCAGAAAACATTTCACCCTGGGGGTAAAAAGTTATTTTTCATGAACAAAGTTAGGCTTAACTTGAGGTTTTTGACATTTCGTTTTGTGACATTTTCCTGAAAATGAAGGATATTTCCTTCAAATTCCAAATGATTTAGATTTGTCACAGTGACATGTTCTAAATGGCACAAAATACAGGCTTTATTTTATGTTCAGGTTCTTAATAGTGTTTGATAAGATTTTCAAATACACTTGGATTTGAGTTTTCTGCTAATATGTTATTAGTTATCAGTTTAATCAGCAATTTAGCAAAAAAGCAAAGAATAGACAAAGAATTCATCTATTGAATACAAGCCACATGCTGTAGAAAAGCATATTTGCTCCCTCTATGAAATGCCAAAACAGGCTTCAGCTGCAGCTCGGCCTGTGTGTTGGTGTTTCAAGACAGTGAAGGCCTGAAGAAGGAGAAGCTTGTGACATTTGTGAAGAACTCATTCAGCTGGCTAGCCATCATTGAGGAAATGCCAAGAGGCAGGGGTGAGCTGTTGTCATAGCGATACATCAAGTATGTCCTCTTTCTACCATACTGCCCTTCGGTAGTGTATTAATCACAGTATGACTCAGATCTGCTCCATGAGCAAATCATAATCTCCTGCACAGGAGGAAATGACTCTCAAGAAATATCTGAAAAATAAGCCTGTCGGTCCCCTGCATGGGCAAACCTTTCTCCTCCCTCAGTACACTAAAAGAACCCTGCATGTGTTTGTCAATGTCGCATTTACCCTCAAAAGAATACAGAACAAATTATATTTCGCCTACAGAATATAAAAGCTATGTTGAGGCGAGTATGATGTTTCACATTGTAACATTGTATTTGTTTGTGTAGGTCTAAATGATGATTGTCTGGTTATTATAATACAGTTTTTTAATAAACAATGATATTTATTTTTTATTTGTGTTAACTTTCTCAGTATACATTTGCTTCTCTTGACACTGCAATGAAATATAAGCCAGACATGTTCTTGACAGGTGTTTTTTGTGAGTAGCAAATACTGCTGGAATAAGGTCTTTACTGTACTTAGCAGAGTATTACATTTTCAGGCTAAATCTGTTTTAGTTGTTGTTATTGTACTGTTTCTAAGGAATCAGCATCTGGAATTGGTCTTGGGCATTTATGCATGATAACTGCATAAATTCTAGGCATTTATGCACATGGCTATGAATAAGAAAAACTATTCAAAACACACATTATTTTGTTGGCAAAGAATCCAGTGCAGCAATAGTTCAATATTTGTTGCAGCTTTGTCATGGATTTCATTTTGAACACAGCTGTATGAGGTTTTTTCCATTGTTCCAGAGGCAGAATCACCTGCTCTGACCTACTTTTGCATGTCTTCAGTTTTAAACCACCAAAAAAGCAAAACAAGGCCAGCACACATTCCGCTGGATCTTACCTCTGCTCTTTCCCTGTATGTATAGATGCAGAGTGTTTTATTACACATTTTATGACTCTATTGTGTTGGAGTTGCTGGTATGTACCCTGAAACTGCCCCTTCTTGCCCCAGTGGACCTCTGAGTGTTCAAAAAATGTGGTTTGTGTTTTCCTCATATTCATTTAGTTCTCATAAAAGTATTTTATAAACTGCCCCCATGGCATCAATTGACCTACATTTTGTTTTATATAGAACAACAAAATGAATGAAGGGTGTGCTGTCTTATTAAAATGGAATTTTTTCAAATTCCTGGACAAAAATTAAGTATAAAGGGTGGAAAGTGGTGGTAAGGTTCTCACACATATATTGTGAATTTGGGTAAACACAGGGGTGTCCAATCCTACTCCTGGATGGCCAGTGTCTTGCTGAGGTTAGGTCCAACCCCAGTTAAACACATCTGAACCAAATAAAGGTCTTTATTAAGGTCTAAAAGCTTCCAGGCAGGTATGTTAAGGCTAGCTGAAGCTAAACGTCAGGACAATGTTCCTCCTGTAGGGCAGTGGCCCTCCAGAACCGAGCTTGCACACCCCTGATTTAAAAGAACATGCATTACCATTGCTTACCAGAGAGAGGCGGTAATATCAAGCGTGGACCGGCATTAAAGCAATACCCTGCACACTACATACAGTGTAAAAAATCTTGTTAATTAAGTGATTAAGTGATAATCACATTCAGACCAGTTGTTTGTGTAGCAGTGTCTTAAACTCTTCCATTACCAGTCTAAATCTGTACTATTATACAGTATTATACATTTAAAGTGTGGCGTCTTATTCTTTTAATCAGTGTTCATTCTAAGCAATTTGTTGCCAATATTATCTTGTGATAAATATGACCTTGTTTTTGTTCAGGGTCAGATACTGACACCTTTTAGACTTTATTTTAGTCTAGAGAACAGTTGGTACAGCTCTGTTCCTTTCAGCTCAGACTCGTACAGTGTGAATGTCCAATACTTTCAAGCTTTAAGATAACTTCTGTATCTGCACCAAATGAAGTGAGGCCTGTGTTTTGATAACACTGTTGGAATTCCAGATAATCATTAATAAAATGCACATTGAAACCAGCTGTTATTAAGAAATATTTTATTTATTACAAATAACTGAATAACAATGCAATATGCATATTGAATTATTCTGTCGTTTTGGTACGCAACAATACACAAGTACACATTTTCTGTCCTTAAGCAGACAGGCAAGAAAACTCTGCCAGATGGCACTCATTCATTTTAACACACTGTTTACTCAATAGAACACAGAAGAGTGACTACTGCATTAAACAAAGTGATAGTAATATGCTGTAAGCCACTTTGTGTTTTATACATCTTAAAGACATCTGCAATACTGCTCACTTTCTGAGTTTAACATGAATGTTTTCATGGCTGTTTCATTGTGGCTCAACTATACCCAACAACACCAAACTTAAAGGGGTCATATTTTTCCCACTGAGGTACACTTTTCGATACACAAATTCAGTTTCAAAAAGTTAAGGGAGGGGCGTCACGTTATTAAATTTTAGACTACACCCATTTTACAGCTCATTTAAAATTGACAGCGGACAGAAAACAGTTTTCAGTATGTTTTAAGTACTGAAAATAGTACTTTTTATCATATTTATATCCTCATGATATGGCCCTTTAGCCAGTATTATGGTATTTACTTTTAATTTTTTACCAATTAATATTTGGCAGGCCCATAGGAATCCTATTAAAATTCATAGTCAAGTATTTTTTCATATACATTCTCCAACTTTCATGATGGAGAAAGGCCACAAGTATTATATAACATCAGACAGTTGAGCTATAATAAGGCTCTTTATTAGAGCAATACATTTGTAGACGCAGGAATTCAGGTGTGGAAATTGTCCTCTTCCACTCATCTGTATGTGTTTCATGGCTTGTGGATTCACATAGTTGTTACCTATATGTGTATATATACATACACATTGCAATTCTTATAACTGTAGTACAAAAGTTACAAATTCTTCAAGAATTATCTGTATTTAGGTATAGCATGCATATTCAACATTTGTTATTTCAGTTCATTACATGTTTTGCAAATTACATGTTTACCAGGACAAAGTCTGGTAAATTGTTAATGTAAAAAAATACATTACACTAAACATTATTATTACAATATAGTATTGTTTTGAAACGTTTGTGTGTTATTTATTGGATCCTCATTGGAAAATGATAAATCTAATGAGTGATTTATACAAAAGTTTCAATGATAAATGTCACACAAACAAACTCCATAGACAGATCAACATTACACTTCCATCAACATATAAACCTCTTCCAGTATTTACAAGCAACACCAACTTTTTTCACCGTCACTCAAGTTCTATTCATTTTCTCATCTTTGTCTCATGCGTTTCTCATCCACTTTGTATTCTCAGGCTGGACTGCAAAACGTCTCACTTTGTCCGTTTACAAAAAACTGCTCCATAGCAGGCCATCTGCTCAATGTCTGGTGAAAAAACAAAAGCAAAGTTAACATGTTGTTCATTCACTGTGTGGATGATATCAGCTGTAATGAAATAACAGCAGAGAGATAGAGCTGTACTGTCTAAACAGTGCTGAAACAACAGTTGGCCTGAGACAGGCAGGGCACAGGAACCGTCCTCTGCACTCTGGACATAGGGGCCAAGCACCAAACGGTTCCTGCTCTGCCCATGAAAGTCAGTAGTAAAATGTTATGAAATTTGGCATGCTGTGGAGGTTCTGAGTAGCCATGTAGTCAACTTTGAGGTCTCCAATTGTATCCCTCAAAAGCCTCTGTTTAAAGGTTTAAATTTAAACAGTATAAATTAGACCTTTTTGTTAACTACTTTTACTAGTGTTTTTGTTCAATATTGTCAGTAATAAAATAAATCTGCTGGTATCATCATCATGAAAACCATGACCTTGACACTGCTAGCAGCATGTTTTACTGGTCAAATATCATGCCGTTGGTTAAATGTGACATTTAATGTCCATTCTTGACCCACAATAGCTACATTTGCAAAGTTATTATACTGTCTTTAGGCAAAAAAATATTTTCTTAGCCTACCTGATAAATACTACTGGTGCCAGAAATAGTCCACTTTCTGATGTCCCAGGGCGATCATGGAGTTTCTGTTTGCCCTGGGCCGCTCTGAAGACATCATATCTGGGCTGTGAATTGGACAGAAAACATATTAGTGGTTTCAACAGTAATACATTTTAATTCATTTATAGTGAAATTTGGGTGTGGATTACATGCATGCTTTGCATATCATAATAAATATTGCCATGTTACTTAAAATGATTAAAAATGGATTCATTATTTTTATTACATAACCATTTCTAGATAGCTTTAAAGTTAATGCTAAAGCCCCATTAATTTAGTTGGAACTAACAGAACAGAATGTCTGACCTCATTGTGCAACATTCTGATTATGATTCACAGTATAAATATACGTCTCCAACTGTTTCACAATCATAGTATCATATGAACTACTGGTCCATATGGATTTATCCCTCAGATTGGATCTCTTCTTGGGAGTAGAGCACGTTCAGCATAGCTCCCATATCTCATCTATTGAGTGAAATACATGGAGAATTCCTCAACTCCCACCAGCATACCTCAGGCCTGACACTGCAGCCCCGTAACTATTAATTCTGTGTCTGTGCCAACTTGTGTGCGCAGGATCACGCTGCACTTGCGGAATAGGTTACAGGCCAAAGGGAACTTGTTTATATTGTGCACAACCTGCATTACTCCCACTACATTCCTCAAACCCCAAAGTCAGGTCACTGTTCAGCACTTCATGAGTTTTTTGTGTCTTTTAGCCTAAAAATTATTTTCCAAACTGATTAGTAACTACATTTAATTTGCTATGTAGAAAATGGGACGAGCTTCCTTATTTTAATTGGAATACCTTAACACAGAATATTTTGATTACAAATGTTTGTTATTCTTACAATTTTAGGTGTAAAAATGGGGGTGTAACTGCCATGCTTCCAAACACCAAACTTGTCAAAATGGCCAAGCAATTTGGAACAGTGAGTATTGTGTTGGTGTCACCCATTAAATCATAGTGGAAGCTTTGTGACTGAATGTGATCCAACATCTAACCGCTATTCCACTCTCTGTTCATTCATACAGTGTGGTACTAGTCACCGACTACCACATCAGCTTCGTGCCAAGATATTTAAGAGGAGGCAGTGTACTGGCGAGATTAAGAAGCTAAGCTGTTTACAGTTTCAGCATTGCACATGTGAAGAAACCTTTATCTCCATCACACAGAAACATAGTGAGTCATAACATCAAAGGACTGGAGCCATTAGCACTACGTTTGTGAAATAATTTCCCAGAAGTTCCCATAGCAATCCCATGGGAACAAGGCAACCGCACAATATGTGCAGCAGTGTGAATTACTGTGTGTTCTGATGTCCTTTTATATTAAAAGAAGCCATTTGTGAAATATTTGGATTGAGCTTTTGAAATTGGCCTTAAATATTTATTTAGAAAACAACCTTGACACAGTCTTCAGAGGGAGACTCCTAACCTCCTGTTGTTTTGAATGCTAATGAACTGAAACTTCTTAATGATCTAAACACATGGTGATAGATGTCCTACCGGTAAAGCTGTGGACATGATCTCTTCAGGGATCCTGAAGACAATCCCAGCCTGCTCTGGTTCCTCAGCTTGGTCTTCTTTACCAGTTCCTTCATGCGTCCCCATGTATAGTTCTCACTTAACTGCCGACAAACAATAATAAATAGTAGTAAGATACATACTGTATGTACCAATGGATCACAGCCCTGGTAGATTACATATTTAATTTGCTGTAAATTTAAACAACAACACAGTGTTAAATACCAACAGCATTTTCATTTGAGTAAAATTAGTAATTGAGTAATTCTATAACACCAGTGTTTTCCTGATATTTCTTTTTTGGGAAAGATTGCTAATGTTTTGTAAGCCACATAATCAACACTATTCTACCCAACAACACAACTGTGAACATACTGTAGTAAGTCTTGCAGCCTCATTTTGCTTAGCATTAAACATAGTGTCTACACTGACTGAGGTTCATAGACCCAACTACTACCATTATGAAAGATTGAGAAAACATGTTTGAGATAAAGGGCCTGACCAAACATTAGCTTTAATTCCACTTCCCCCTAAGTGTTGAATGATGTGTGATAGTCAAAATGACTCAGAAAGTCAGTTGAAGTTCAGCTAACTCACCCGTCTGTGAGGTGCAGAGAGAGCCTCAGCACTGTCACTGAAGTACTTGACCTCTCCCTCTGTGTAGCTCTGCCTATGTAAGCCCCGCCTCCAGAGTGGAATGGTTGATTGACAGCCCATCTCATCGTCTACACAGGAAAAAAGAAGCAAAAACATAGTTCTCACTACAAGTGGAAAGAACTGTTATAACTTTCTTAGCCTAAACTCTAGATGCACTCAAGGGTGTGTGTGTGTGTGTGTGTGTTTGTGTGTGTGTGTGTGTGTGTGTGTGTGTGTGTGCTTAGTGACAGACATTAGCTTTGCTTTCCTGCTCACCAAGAATTGCACAATCCTTTCTATTATGTGGAATACCAAGAATTCTGTCTGTCTGTCAGAAAAACTTTCAGGAAAGGTAACTATATATGCATAATAAATTCCATCAGCAAATCAGTCTTAGCAATTTAAGAGCTTATATACAGACTTTTCATCATTCAGTGAAAGTTTCACCAGTATAAACACAGATTCATCTTCAGGTGTGTTTGACCTTTCACACTGACCTCTGACAGCTGCCCTGAGAGGGATGCGCGTGACCTCAGGGATTGTGGTGAGGTCGGACAGAGTGCTGCTTGAAGAGATCAGGCTGTGGTGATCACTGCGAATATGTCTCTTCAATTCCTGGAAGGCGAGACTGGCTGCTCCACAGCTACAGTGCTGCAAAAAAAAGTCCTGAAACAGAGACGGCATTAAGTTGAGAATGGAGAAATGGTCTCATAACACTGTTTATTAAATAATATTACTAATGTATGGACTGTAAACACACTCAACACTATATTTAGTATAAAACAAGTGGAACAGAAATATTTTATTTTAATGGAGTCTGAATGTGTTGATATTCATGCTCATGGGCAAACCTCTTTCATAGCACATACTTGGCCTGAAAAATGGACATTTGTTTCTGATTTTTGCAACTTCAAAATTCTTCAAACATATGTATTGATGGCAAAAAGAAGCTATACAATTTTTAATAGAATTTAAAGTGGCTGTGCTAATATTTTGAAATGTGCTGTTATGGTATAAATATTTGTCTTTAAACTCCTTATGTGAGATTATTACTAATCCAACTTTATCTGATCTTATGATTGTTATAATGATAGTTCATTGTTTATCTAGCTGCGAGATACAGAACTTTACTCTCAACAGTTAAAATGATAAAAGCAACTTAGAATGGCTATGAGTTTCACTTTATCTAGAGAAATCTTTCTCTGGGTCACTATTTTAAGCAGCTAATGCATCTCACATCATCACCTGGAACCATTTTACTAGTGTGACTTCCACCAATTATTCTTGTTGCTTTGGCTTTACCTGCCAAACAGATTTACAGTGGAAATATGAGTTAGCATTTTGGGTAGTACAGTATATAAAACATACTAGATAAGACTTCTTCTCAATGTTCTTTTCAATGATCAGTCAGCCTCTGAAATTCACAGGATAGGTTTACAATGTTAAAGTCAGTCAGACTGATAAGGTGTTTCCTGAATCTCTGTTTATCCAAGATTATCCTTTTGATTGCATTACATCTGTATTTGCATTGTAAACGTTTGATTGACGAGGTGATGATGCCATGGGTGATGTTTTTTGGAGGATTTGTGTTGACATTTCAGCATTAACACTTTCATTTTATTTGAAAGGTGTCATTCGATCCTACCGATAGTAAATGGATCTGTGTGCCAAAACCTAGTGCTGACTTAGTAATCTCTTATGTAGACAGCAACCTTTCAAAACAACATCTTGAATTTAATGTGTGAGACACAGCTGATATCAGTATTGATTTATTTTGGTATATAATTACAATCACAATCATAATCAATGTTTCTTTCCCTTTATCCATCATTCTGGATTTTTATGCTGGGCTTGTCACAAAGCATGAATTGCTCACTTTGTGGAGGATACCTGCGTAAGTAGGCTGCATACAGCCCTTATATTGGGACAGAACCTATGATTTATAGCCAGCTTACTGGTTTAAAAAAAGAAGGTCTTTACAAATGTTTCCAGGTCCGGATGTTATTCTTAACCTGATGTCTGTATGTATGTATGATGTATAAAACACATGCATGCTTTAACAGCCATTAAGATCAAGCAGATAAATTCATGTTAAATACTCCATAAACCAAACCACAGGTGCTTCATTCTGTTGATATCTTTTCATCTGAGCAGATGACTGAAGAGATCAAGGTGAAGTACTAACAAGACCGACTGAAGATGGTACAATAGAGGTAATTACACATTGTGTGAGTCCTGAATGCTTTTTAAGAGGGCAGATGAAAGCATGCTGTGTGGGTTTAAAGAGTGAGAAACAGACTGGGAGGTCATCCGTAAGACAGTTTTACTCCATTATTGTGTATATTGGGGGGCGTTTCAGCTGAGTTCCCCTGCCTATTGATGTGGGGAACAGCATGTTGCTGCCTGTTGTTGACACACACAGCCAAGAGAAACTTGCAGTCAGTGTGGTCCACAACAGCACCTGTCTGTTATAGTGTTTCTGGTGTAAACTAGGTTTTGAAGTCATATAAGATTTAAAGTTATGATTCCACTTAACAATTCCATTAATGTTTTTTTAGTGGCTGTGAGAAGCTATGCTGCCCTATTAAGGCAAAAGACCATAACTCACCAGATTGTAAAAACTGAGAAAAATGACTTTAAAGTTATCTTAATGTCCTGATAAATGCAGAAACATGTCCTGAAAAATACAGAAAGAATCTTACTGACATATCATTTTCATATGATGTTGATAAATGTGAAACCATTTGTGATTTTTTCTCAGTTTCACACTCTGGTGAGTTAAGGTCTTTGCTATATGGCCATTTCAGTAAATTCCTTGCTATGATGCATTTTTATGAGTTTATCCTTACAGAACTAAATCTTTGACAGATTCATTAGAAAACAGCCCATAAGAGGCCTTAATTCATGAATCAGACCACACAGGCCGCTGTATGTTTGTTGTTATGTGCAACCAACAAGAACAGCACAACAGAAAATGTTTGTCTATCATTTGTCTTTGTATCGTTTTTCAGAACAAAAACAAATTATTTAACAGAAACACATTTAGTTTATAAGTGTTTGTACTATGAGTTTCAGCAAATGCCTTTTTTTGCCTTTTGGTTTCTTTGATGACTTTGAAGTGAAGACCCCCACTGAGCTCACTCACTATGGTGGTGGAAGGCTTTTCCGGCCCTGGGGCCCGTCCTGACAGAACTAGTTTGAAGAACCATGAGATGAAGAACCATGAACATCATGGCAGAGGTTAGGAGGACGTCTACACAATATACTGCTACAGGTCTTTAAATGGGCCAGGGTAAACGTTTTTTTACTAATTACAAGGGATTGTCATTGTGCCACATGCGATCCACATGCGATCCATTGTGCACACATGCGATCCACTAAGCAGACATAGCTGTGTTATGTGATTATAGTGATTCGTGTTTTTTGGTTTTGTTTATGAAAATTAGTTAAGTGGTATTTTGGCACATATCAGAAAACAACTTTGTTATGATCTAAGTCCTTTATTTTACTAATTATTGTTTAAAACATATGATACAATTGTTGTATTTGTTGAAATTTGGTGTGTATCAACACTAACTGTTTAATCAACCAAATCACATTTCACGCCTAAGAGAGTTTCCCCATTGACCAATCAAACAAAAACACAGGAACAGGCTTTTGTCCTGAGTAATGTCAACATGAAATAAATAAAAACAAATGAAATCCATGTGAGGGGACATCAGGTCCTTTGAAACATCCCCCCTGTTTATGGGTTTAAGAGGACTGAACCCAGCAGTTTTTTTTTATTTAATTGCTTTAGCAAATTTAGCAAACACGCTGTGTTTTGAAAAAAATGCTTTTTTTAAAAATATGCAAACCAGCCACATGAGCAGCCACCAAAAAAGCAGAATTTACAGAGAGAGAGTATGAGCCAATAATCCTTTGCCCAGGACATCAATATGAGGTGTAACCCATGGCAAATCAATGCTTGTCATTTCTCTGGCCCAGACCTACAGCAGTGTTTCTCCATACTTACTCTTCTAAGTTTGACTTGTTATTAAAACCTGATCTAAAGTGTACTGACTTGGGTCAATTGTGTAGGACTTCAGTCAGAGTCACATGTACTGCAGTGTAAGGCTGATAGTAGATTGGTCGTACCTCTTTAGTCTTGATCATTCTGCCCTCCTTCTGCAGGCCACAGATCTGTTTTTGCAGTCGGAGATTGTGTTCTTGCAGCTGTCCGATCTTCTCTATTAGTTGACAGATGTGCTCCAGATACCCCAGTCCAGAACCTAGTGGGTTGGATTGATTGGCCTGGTTTACCTGATTGTCAAGAACAACAGAAAAGATCATTATTGGTGATGATTATTTTTATTACATGGCCCTCTGAAATATTTGATTCTGATTGGTCAGTTGTGGCATTTAGTGGTTTTGAATAATTACTGCTAAGTAATTAGTTAGTTTAAAATGACTGGTAGAGCATTGCATTAGCAGTGCAACGGTCGTAGATTTGATCCCAGGAAACGCAAGTTCAGAAAATTGTATACCTTGAATTCAGTGTAAGTTGCTTTGGATAAAATTACATTACATTTATTGTACATGTAAAATGCTGACTATACATTGTTCTACCGCATGTTCGATCACATCTCAATGAGCTTTCTTAACAGCTGTTAGATTTGTTGTCTGTATGTTTATTTTCCTTTACAGAAAACAACCAGGAGGCTCTAAACATATACACACTGTACCCTAACACTGTTCTCTTAAGGAAAACACCCACCTCTTTCCGAACAATAGGATAAGTGCTAAATTAGGAGATTACCAAAGATGTTTATGTTCCCTATAGGTGGTTAGGGTTAGGGTGTTGTTAGACAAGTAAACAAGACCAGTGTGAACTACATCCTATTGTATGAAAGGCAATGCCTCATTTTAAGTGCTAATGAGTTCACAGTAAACAAATGGATTCTTTTATAACTGACTGTGATCATTTCAGTAGCCTGACTTTATGTGTTCAGGTGAACCACCATCAAACTGCAGAGACTCAGCTTGATGTAAGCAGCCGTTATTTAAGGCTGAAGGTATTTTTACTAACATAGTGGAATTTTTAATGGGTTTTGAAAAATGTAGACAAACAACATAATTAAATTGTATTAGAATGACTGCAGTTTGCAGTTTGCTTACTGGTTCACTTGTGCTTCATTAAACAATGCTACATTCCAGAAGACCAGATACCTTAGGGAGTTATACATCATTCACTTTTTCCACTGGGACTGACACTGTTACGTAATGTCTCTGTAACACATGTCCAAGACATTCGGCAGGATCCAGAGGTCAAAAGACCACCAGGCTTTTTTTGCATTTCTTTCTAATTTAATAAAAAGTGCATCTCATTTGCCTCAGTGGAAACTGTAAACATACTCATGGTATTTATTTTTCTGTATTTAAACAGTGACCTAGCAACGATGCAGAATTTCTCTTCAAAATTCTTAAATAAATATTTCAGGTTTAAATAAAAAATACAAAGTTTTGGATCCCACTGTAAGTTAGAAAAACAGAAAACATTTGCATAGATTCATTGATATGAACAAGGATGAATGTAACAACAACAATGCAGGGCTATTTGCCTGATGGTGGGAGTGCAACGTGATCTTGGGCTCAAAGTCTGAGGCTTTTGGCCCTAGCTAATAATTTGATGTCTGGCTACCCTGTTACAACAATAGACAAGCATCAATAAAGGTGAAAATTATGGATATAATTGTTACTGTTTATTTGTTGACTCATCTTTCTGTGTCTGGTTTTATAGCTGTAGATGTGCACGTTTTTCAACAAATTCAAAGGAAATTTTAAACAAATATTTATACAATTATCAACATTCCAAAATGTGTCTCAACAAAAGCAGGATGTGAGTTCAGGTCTCTGGCTTTTTCCCTCCGAAAGCTTTTCCGTGTCACTTGTGTCCAGTCCAGTCCCAGAGCCCAACATTAATGGAAACACAGGGGCTAAACAATAGAGGACATGACAAAGTGCTGTAATACTAGCACTTGACATCATCACTTCCTTTGACTGAGTGTGAGATTCTCAACAGCTCCTGCTTTTGCTTCCGGACCATGAACCTTTCTCATGTTTTTCATTTATGCTACTATCAAACAAACATTACTTTAAAAATATCACATGATACATGTTTATATTATGACATTACCCCACCCCCCATTTTTTCCACCTATGATGTTTTGTAATGTTTCTGTGACACAATATAGTTAATTTAAATGGCATAATTTTTACAGTTTTACTGTATATTTTGTATATATATTACTGTATGTAATGTCTGTTTCTCATTATAACAGATTCATGAAACGTTTGTGTTGCACTGTGCCACATGTTCACAAAGACACAACATTTGACATGATATATGTATAATACAAGTCAAAAAACTTTTGATTAGTCATTATGTGAGCACTTTCATTACATAACTATTTGTCTAATAATACATCCTTCCTGTGTGTCTGCCGACACATAGGAAGTAACACTGTTTCTAGTATAATGCTGTTTCAAAACTAGTGTAGGTTAAACTGCACATTAATTAACCTGACCATTTAAATGCCATTTTAGTCTTTGCCTAAAATGTGTGAATGAAAGAATGAACAATGAAAACTGATGTGCCAGATGCCATGTACACAGGACAACAAACTTTCAGTAATTCATTACATGAGGTAGCCAGAAGAAATTAACTGTTCTAAGTATTTGTGAATGTAGAAACATGAAGATGTTATCAGCCCTGCCACAGATCCCAAGTGACCCACAAGAAGGGAAGACAGAAAGGTTTGGAAAAGCCCCACTCCCTTCCTCCTCACGTCCCCCACACAGAGATAAATTTGGGTTGTTCATGTGCATTGTTGCACACGTCCAGGAATAAAATGGGAGGTGTACTTTGCAGTGACATTTTGTTTATGTAATTAAATGATTTATTAGAAAATTCATGGTGTGGAAGAAGTGTTGTTCTCTCTCTGCAGTAAGAATGTGGTGTTTTAACCACACACTACAGTTCATAACAAACTGGGAAAAACAATTGTGCATATGCCTTTGGCTTGGATTGCAGGAAAAATATTTTTCTAATTACATAATCGCTGCTTTACCAAATATGGGGAAAAACATTATAAACCCATTCGGAGGTGTTTTATTGGAAAATAACATAACATTTTAAAGCAGTAATTTCATAAACATTCCACCATTTTAGAGGAATGTGGAACCATCTTGATTAAAAATGTAATAAATGCATATTCAATACATTTTATGAATTTAAACAAAGCCCTACACAACAGAACACATACAAAAGCTCAGTTGATTAATTCACAGTTATGATGGTATTAACACATCTCATTCCTATTAAAAGTAACACTATGATATCATTAATCATAAGGATCTTATGAGCCTAACACATAAAGCTGCAAACTAAACACCATTTGTGTATTTATCTAAGGGTAAACCAAGACCATTTATCCTGCTAGACTATAAATATATGTTTATAGCCTTAGTTTCTGTGTATCTTGAAACTTTAATGCCATAACCTGTTATGTCACATTTTGGCAAGCTGGGCAAATGTTTGAGGTTGGATGTGGTGCACAAAGCTCTGCTTTCCATACTTCATCTATCATTAGATTACAGCCTCACACTAGCACACTAAAAACATTTAGTTTACAACTGTGTTTATATGATACATCTGAGGAATTCAAGCCTTCAGCTGTAACGTTCCTGGGGGTGGAATAAGGAGAGGGAATTTAGGGCAATAGCAATTATGTTGCCTTCATTTCTTGCTGACACCACATTTCCCTCAGCTTCATGTATCTGTCGGATTAATGTCAAACAAACCTTTTAATGTGCCATAAACCCATGTACAGGGAGACTGACATCATGCAAGCTATAAGGTAAACAGCTGAACAAATACTTTTAATAAACCAACTTTAGAGTAAAATGCCTCTCTTTGAAAACAAATTAAAAACTACTCTCTTCTTTATAATAATAAAGCCTGTTCAATGTTTTCTAAAACCAGCCACTAGATGTTAGCTTATTAGGTCAATGGACTTCTAAATTCTTGTATGTTGTATGTTAAATGTAGGTACACAGAATAATCTGTTCCACATAATTTTCAATATATACCCCAAAATCAAGAAAGTAGAAAACTGTGAAACTGTGTGCATCTTCCACCTGTGCCTGCGTATAAGTCAGTCTATTGTATTTGACTGGCATACACCTGCAGTACATTAAAATCCTCACTGTAGCTCTGTGTCCTTCCAACCCTCATAAGTTGGAAACAAATCAGATTAGAAACCTGGGAAAGAGGGCTCTTTGAAGTTGCCATGGTTGAAGCGGATAGGAAAAAGGCTCATAGTTTCTTTTCAATATCCTCTTCCTCAGGCCACAGAGCTCCATTTAACAGGCAAGGGAATTAGCTTATTAGCTGTGATGACAGGTGATGATGAAGGCTGAGTTTACTGCCGTTGCAGCCTGTCATCGCAGCTCCCATAAAGTAGACCAGTCCTCAACAAAAAAGTGGCCGTCAGAAGACCAAGACGCTATCAAAGAGGCATTATTTGGGTAAATATGTGAGTAATTTTGAGCAATTTGACACCTGTTTGATGCATCTAGCTAGGCTTGGACAAGCATGGAGGACTAAGGCACTTGATGTCCCCAAATGAGAGGAACATCAGCCGCACCAGCTGTAATCACCATAGTGATCTGCACTGTCTCTCAACACAGATAAACAGGTACTGTGTGACGGTGGCCACACCCTACACATCTGTAGCAAACAATACAGTATCTTCTCTCAATTTTCATTACTGTACATTGACAGCTCATACTGTAAATATGTGTGTTTTTATGATCATCTATGATTATGGTATGCACACCCATTTAGTGAGGAGTCCATGACGTCAAGTTGAGGAAAACCATCATTATGCTTAATGAGAAAGGACGTTAGTAACCATGTTGAAAACTGTCACAGGGTTCTGGGGTGTATCTCAAACACCTTAATTTCTTGAGTAAGCCGAAAGGCTCCAGGACTGTCAGTGAAGTACTTAGAATGTCTGGAGACAATTAAGACAAATGACAAACATTACTCTGTTTGAATCTTTCAGCAGCTGTCTGTTTTTGTTTTTCATTTTTTAAATAACTTGTGGCAAACAGCAGTAAATAGGCATGGTAAACTTAATTGGCAGACAATTTTTACTGGGGCCTCTCTGAAACGCTTTCTGAAAAAACGATGATCTCTTAATCATAATCAGAGTTTTCAGTCTTGTCTTACAGTAAAAATATCTAAACACTTAAATAAAATGTATACATATAAATAAGTATATATGTAAATGTGTATTGTGTTGATTTATGTATTACCCCATTTAAAACAAAAAAATCAGATATCAATATATTTAGCTGTTTTGGGTTCTGAAGGACATTTATCATGTTTTAAAATGTTTTTTTTATTTTACTAGGAAACAAGACAAAACATTGATTACAATGTTTTTTGGGTGTGCACACATTTGTTTGACCAAAGTGTTTATTCATGACCCCTTATAAATGCCATTTAGTCCATTACAGGACAATTTAATACCCCTGTCCTTGAGTAAAATGTTCCTCTTTGTTTATTATTTATAAAATGTTCCTGTTACTTTATCTATTTTATCATTTATCTGATGGCATTATGGCTGGCCATATTTGTTTATAAAAGCAGATGTAATAGCTTGACAGTACAAATAACAATAAAATGTGTGTAAACTGTTATGAATACCTCACTTAGCCTGCAGCATTCCTCCATGTACTCATCCAGGCTGTTGCTCGTTGTACTTTTTCTCAAAGGTTGCTGTTGAAATTCGGGTCCCATCTTGCCATCATAAGCTTCAATAGAACACTGTTTTGATTCTCTGTCCTCAACCATTGCAGCCTCTGTTACTTCTTCCTGTGCTGTCATGACCTCTATGCCATCCTTGTTTTCCCTGGTGTTACACGGGGTTCTGTCTTCCGTCCTTTTTAAATTTATTGTGACACCCAATAAATCATTATCAATATTCACATCATCTGTTCTGCCTTCCAGAATGGCAAAAGTGTCTTGTTCTGTACACATACAAGAAGTTTGTGTAGTTTCCAAAGAATCCAAACTCTTATCTAGAGGACTCTTGCTGGGTACAAGAGAGTTCAGGTTACTAGAGTCACATGACGACTCCCTACTGTGCACTACAAAGCTTTGCTCTGAACCTGTTGGGGTGGATGGGGAAGTTGCTCCACTAGTCATCTCTACCCCAGAGTCCTCAGATTCGAATTTGTACAATCTCGGAAGTCCTGAATCTGCAAAAACTGTGGAGAGATAGTCTGATTTTGATTCAGGTAAAGTTGGCTCAGGAGCAGCGCTGTGGACGGAGATCACCTCGTCAACCTGGAGAACCTCTGCGTTATCTTGCTCAGACATTGATATGGAGATGGTTGATATGGAATCCTCCACATTTAGAAACTTTTCAGGGAAGGTATTGAGGAGCTTCATCTTTGTCAGTACAACCTCATTATCTAAAACCAAATCTCCTTTACCTGTGGAATAAACCAAAATAAAATGTATGAATAACATTGCACTTTGACACAACAATTTGCACGTTGCACTTTGACAACATAGATTTTAAATAAGCAAAATAAAAACATGTTAGATAAGTAATGTAATGTCCCCAGCTATTGTAAACATAATACAATCTCACAATTATTCTTTATGTTCAAAGCATTGGTATGTGAATAATGTTTACTTATGTAACACACTTTAAATGCATTTATATGCAGACATGCTTCCTTGGACTGGCAAAAGAAACCTTATCTCACACTATAAAGCATTCCTTTGCATCAGTCATCCACAAAGAGCTCATAGCGCATATAGTTCTGCCTTGTTCTGTATGTTTACTTAATGCCATTATAGAGCTCAGTCATATGTAACATACCTTATTTCTTAGTATTTGAAATCTAATACATTGCAAGTGTCAATCATATCTCAACAGTCTTATAATAACACTCAGTGCTTGAAACTTCCACTGAAAGATTCATGTGCTAATGTAGTCAAATTAATAAAGAAAATGCAGATGCTTTTAAAAATGTGTTTAATTGCTCTACACAAAGAAAACACAAGCTCTTTGATGTGTTCCACTCCAACTTCCTGTTTCAACAGGAAGTACATCAGCACAGAAAAGTGTGCTTGCAATTTCATAAGATCTTGAAATTCTTGACACAATAAAGTGGTATTTGGCACAATTAGGAAAACATTCTCTGGCATCTTTTGTCACCTGTTTTTCTTTATTTGATGGTCTCGTGGTTAGCAATGTTAAACATCATTGTTACACTGATTGGCAGGAAAAAGTGAAAAAAGAAGTTGGGTGGGAGTCAGATGGCTAATCATCACAGATGATTCACAGGAAGTGTAGTGGCATTCTGAACATGTTGGACAGGAAATGCTCCACTGATTTTCTGTGCTGTACAGAAACTGACACATTGAGTTTTTTTGGATTTAGCCTTCAACAAAGAGGTTCCCAGAGCTATGACACTGATACAGTGTCAGATTAGCTATCACATACTGAGGTATCTATCCTGAGGCCTTCAAATTGTTAAAAAATATTAACTATTTAAACTGTTCCCAGCTCTCTAATCAGGCGAAAACAGGTAGTGATTTGTATTGCTTTAAATAATAAGCGACCATCTGAAGCCCACTCATGTGTTCTGTGAGAAAGGAATCTATTGTGATAACTTTTTTCAGACTGTGAAAACAGTCGCTATCCAATCTATTTAATATTTCAATTATGCTGGTCATACAAACTGTGCTTTTGGTCCAAGTTTCTTTCGTCTGTGTTTAGGTGCACTGCTGTTAACAACTCATGTACACAACACCTGAACTCAATATAAAACCATGTTAGATCCAATACAAATATATACTGTTTCTAAAATGTGTTGTTTTGGCTTAGATGTTACATTTTATCGAACTTAAATAAAAATGTCTTCTCTGTGTGCCTACCGGGTGAGGCATTTGTTTTTCAGCAGTTACATTGACATTTCTGACACACACAATAGCTTCACTTCAGGAAAGAATGTTCAGTTGTACTGACTGGAATGGACAACTCTGTTTTGCCTGTTATGCACAAAACTTATTGGCCATATTAAAGGAATATTAAGGGACTAGGAAATGTGTTATCATTTACATACTTGCCCTCATGTTGCCCACTTTGTATTTCATCAGTATTTAATATTTTCCTCTTTAGCTCCATATATAAGTGTTTATTAAGAGCTCAGATCTTGAAGCAGTGTGAACAAATCACCTCAGACCTTTTCCAAGTTTTGAAGTACAACCGTCACCAACATTAGTTCCAAGCATACAGTAATTTGTGTGTTCTGCATGAGGCCCAGAATCATAGTTTAGCTAATTTACTTTTAAAGGTCGATTAGTCTGGCCCATTGGGTCAGCCATTCAAACACCAGCGCTCTCCAGCCGACACCACAGAAGTGCTGATTGTGGGACATTTTTGATGCCACTCAGTAGGAGCAAGTAGTCAGCATCCAAATCCCCCAAGGTTTTCAATTAACATATCCAAGACGTGGCTTCTTGTAAAGAGAGATCAAAAAGCCTTTACCCAGCTCCTGGCAGCCAGGAATGTAAGTAATCCTAAGGTCCTTCATACTGTGGAGTACAATACATTCATAATAAAATAAAATAGAAAAAGGAGATCAATGACGGTGTTGGCAGGAATCAAGACACATAGTTCTTATCTATCTGAAAGCTGCAAGTATCTGCCTTGGAATTAGTTTAGGTGTAAAATACAGTTTAGTTACTGTGAGACTATGTACACATTGTTTTGTACACACGCATTATCAACCCTCGGCTGTGGCTTTGTGTTTGTTTTCTCATTCACCATTTTTTCCACTTGTGAGGCAGCATTGTTAGTCATGTCAAAACTGCAGCAGCACTTTTCTCCTGGAGCAGAAGAAAATGTTTTTCTCTGTGTTTAACTGGCAAGTGTTTTACATTTTTGAGCAGATAAAATACTCTGTTCACATTCAAGTACTCAGGAATTGTCTGCTGTATTTTTTTTTACAACTTTTTGTACGTTTGGTAGATATAAACACTGATATTTCCCAGATGGATATTATAGCTCAATGTTTTCCAATAAATATGTAGAATTTCTGTGAGACCCCAAACATATTTTGTCAATTATCTGCCCTGAAGGAGTGAGAGAGTCTAAGGCAATTAAAAAATGTTGTTTTTATTTTACGATTAGGAATTTGAAAAGTCTTAAAAGACCATTGATAGAAACATTCAGGGGATAAAATGTTAAGAATTCACTAGAAGAAAACATGTTTACTCCATCTGTTTCCACACACACTGGTTTAGCACATTTGAACACTGCTGTCTAGTTGTGAGTTGTGCTATTGACAGTTACAGTTAATATAACAGTTACAAAGTTACACTCTGTTTAACGGACAACGGACATGTTGTCATGTTGACCAGTGTCACCTCCACCCCAAGACTTTAATAAACATTTTAAAGAAATTCTCATTTTTTTTATTTTCATGGGTTATGGGCTGGTCTCTCATGTAAAGTGATTGGTCACAAAATCTCCAAAATGTGGAAGGGCTTTCTCATTTCTTATTCTAAAGAGCATTTTATTGGACACACATTTATGTATGATCCTGTGTTGAGTTCTAAATATTTTGGAACATAGCTGCAACTTTTAAATGTGTAAATCTGCTAAAAGTTTATTTTTTTTCAGACTTTGAGAAGCATGTCAGCAAATCACTAGCCTCAAAACTAACATTCATGTTTTTAAAGCCACAAAACATTGATTTTGTGATTTTGTTTTCATAGGGTCTTATATAATAAAGATAAAAGATCTGCTACATCTAAGAGAAGCCTCAGGCTGGTGAGATATGAGTGGAAACTGTATATGAACAATAAGCAGCTCTGCTTAGCTTCTAATAGCAATCCTAAACACTGGATTATGAAGTATAATCAGCATCATATGTGGTCTTTATCAGTTGATATAATCAACGTTTCCTTTAGTAAGACCCAACTTCAATATGTGAAAGTAAAAAAGTTAAAGTGACATGTTTTTGTAAGATATGGCAACCCATACCCAAAATGTGACATTGCATTTAACCCATTACTGGTGAGGAGTAAACACACACTGCAAGTCATGAACACACACACACCCAGAGCACTGGGCAGCTATTTCTGCAGCACCCAGGGAGTAATCGGGGGTTGGGTGCCTTGCCCAGGGGCACTTCAGTTGCTACCTGCCAGTACTGGGTTCAAACCAGCAACCTACTGATTACACGCCCAACACACTAACCAGTAGGCCACAACTGCCCCTATGTAGGTAGAAGCAGTGGGTTTTTAATGAATTTGATACCGGATCATTATTAGTGGAGGCTTTGTGATAAGTATAGGTGCGTAAGGCCTGTGTTGCCTGCAGAAATAGGCATTGTGCTCCAGGGTGGAGAGGTCACAGGCAGATCAGGGTGGGTCTTCTATTTTTACAGCCAGGATAATATCAGAGCCCAGCTAGCATTTATGGGGGGTCGGGGGGATGGGAGGGCGTTTAGTATAAACCAATAATATGTCCTCAATTCCATATATGGACTGTTTTTACACCATTGCAATTCTGACAGAAATAATGCACACAAAAAAACTAAAATAATATAATACTGTAAGTTACTTTTTACAGAATAACACTTTAATATAGTATCTGACTAATGTAACTTTCTATTAAGTAAATTATGATGAAATGTAGTTTCACCTAACAAGAAATTAGTAGTGCTTACTAAGGCAGTTATGATTACACATACTTGTGGTTAGGGATTAGTTGTAAAAAAAATGACTCATTCCTCACTGTTGGTTTACAGACACCTTGTTGAGGTGTACTAGTTATATTGTAAAAGAGTATAGTTATATTAATGGAGAGGCCTTAGTTTTTTTTTGGGCACCATGATGTTGTAGAATTTTTTAGCATATAGTCATTAGGATGACGTCCTTTAGGAAAGAGACTTTATTTTTCAGGGGAATTACCCAGTCAGATTCACATTAGAGTTTGAAACTGAATCCTTGAGTCGTTCTGCCTGAATTGCTCAAGGAGGTGACAAAGGCCAGATGTCGGGTTTGATGAGGTGTTAAATACACCTTTTTCTTCCTTCCTTCTAATCCCCAAAGCCAAAAGACATTTAGAGCCTAACACCTTTCTGTCTCCCTCATCACAATGTCAGCCATTTTCTCTCCACTCTCCTCTTGCAGCAAGGCAATGCTTTTGACCCCTGAGGAGTCTTTCCAGAAGCACATTATCAATGTGAACTGAGAGGACCAGGGTTTCATTATCTAACTGCATTAGGATAAGACAAGAATGTGCGGGAGCAGCTACATCAGTCAAGCCTTCAGGCAAACTCACCTCAGCAGCCATTGGCTGCTTCCCACTCCTGTGTCTTCGGTTTCTTTACAAATCTTTGTGAAATTTTAGATTTTGTAGGAAATTGTTGAACTATTTGGGAGTGAGATTTGTATTTTGTAACATCTACTTCATCTGACATACATACTTTATCTGACCACATCAAAGAAAAGAGTATAACAAACAAAAATAACCATCTAAAGTAACAAACATCACAAGCCTGTGGGTTTAACTTAATGTCCCTTCAGGAAAACTTCAAATCCATATTACTGGTTTCATATATTAGTGATTTAACACTGGCTGACCTTATACATGAAGAATTCGTCTCAAGCATGGCCATGCCTGGTTTCAGTTATGAGTCACGTATAATATAACTCAAACAGAGGCGAGGAGCTTCACTCATGAAGCTGTCACCACTAAAATATTCACATCTGATATCACTCTGTTGCTTATGTTGGTTATGCTTGAGGCTGGAATCACACCTGTTTAACACTCTCATCCAGTTGTCTTCATAATTGTAAGACATACACAGTCACATTTTTGGTTTAAACTGTCAATTACTAAGAATTACACCTGCTTATTGAGCTAATTCAGTCCAATATAGAAGATAAACAATAATTTGATGAATAACCTTTATGAGCATCACACACTTTATAAGGTGCCAAGGATAAAACAGGTTTTACAGCCAGATGAAACTATAATGCTCCAAAAAAATATTTTTTATTCTTTATTTAAAAACAATCTATGTGCTAGTGATTTTGTGATTCAGAGACCAATATGCTAATATGGAGAACCCATAATTAGCTTTTAATGTAATGTAACATAATAAGAAACATACCCTTTTAAATCTAAAGGTCCTGCTAAAGGACCACATAAGAACCTTTGTTTTCAAGAGTGCAACCTTTCCTTTCTTCAAAAAGTGCTTTTCTAACTATCAGTACACAGACTTTTCTTTAAAACAAAAAAACTGAATCCCAGGGACTGAAGAGAAAACTTCTGAAAAAAAAATACCTTAAAATGTATATATAGTAAGGCACAAGCAAATGCATGTATATATTCTAGGCTAAGAAATTGATATTTAAAATATTGCTTTATATTTAAGGTTTTGTCATATCTAGCTGATTATCAACTATAGCCAGATATTAACTAAACAAGACTATACAAAAACTATACAAGAACTCTAGCTTGCACTTTACCACGCATACAATACAGCTAGTTGTGACACTTCCAGTTACACTAAAACAAATGTCTTACATTAAGTTGACTTATTGTTAATGTCATTCTAATTTAAGCAAATCTTTGCTGCATGCTTTACTATTTAACATACAGTATCACACAATTTCTGAAAATAACAAGGATTGTAGGTATGTCTTGTATATTGTTATATTAGCTCAACATCTGAGTGATACCGTCACTGAAATGACATCAGCCTGTGTTAAAGTGCTAAACACAACTATGCGTCAAACTTCTTTGATGAATGTTTTGAAGATAACCCTTACTGTGTTCAGCCATGAACATAACACCTCAGAGTTCAAATGACAGGTTTCTAAACCCCCCCAACACCTCAGCCAGACAAATTACCACCTGTGCCACAAATCCAGGTGTTACCCAGATCTGACTAGATGAAGCATTATGTCTCCATGTATCCAAAGCAGCAAAACACACACTGAGTCACATTAGCTTACCTTTTCTCCATGGGGCAAGGATGGCAAAAGATTTGTGCCAGCCAAACACCATGCTTGGTTTCCTCTTCTTAAGACTTGTCGTGGACATCCTCAACTTCAGCCAGTGATAAGAGGAAAAACTATAACTCCTCTTCGTTTTATTCAAGCACACCTCATACCTCAGTGTTAATCTTCTTTCTGAGTGTTCAAATTGTTAAAATGTCCCAGAAGGGTGTGCAGCTGATGGTATATCCTCTTTTAAACATATTGCCAGAATAGCTTCATACAGCCTCACACACACACACGCACACAGAAGTGAACGTGAGAGAAGGTGACTGGTAGGTTTTGAACGTGCCTGCTAGAGTGAGTGTGTGAGTGAGGCGTGTGTTATCCTCTCACTAAGAAGAATGAGCAGCCTGCCTCCAGCACTATCAGCAGCTGGAGGAGGGGTGACACATCTCCAGATGAAGGGAGGGGAAAGACTGTGGAGAAAACGTTTGTGTGTGTTGGAGAGATAGTGGGAGAAGTTGGAAAATGTGTTTTGCAATCAAATGCCAGTGAATAGGATATCTTTAATTTCTTCTTAGAAGCCATTGCTGGGACTTGGGTTAGAGTTGTTTTTTAAACTTCCCCTAACCTCTAAATTTAACTGTTTCTTATGCCTTCAAGCTACAACAAATGATCCTTTAGTCCTTTAGTTTGTTCTGACTAAGCTTTCTTTTTATTTTTGCTTTACTTTATGATCAAAGTTTGTGTTTTCTTGTGGGGGAAAAGACTCATCCTAAAAAATCCCATAGCTTTAAGGCTAGTTTACACTGCTCCAGCAAACACCAATAAACACCAAATTCCAGAGGTTGTTGGATCAGGTTTGGATTTTGATGGTGTTTGTTAGGTCAGTATGATGTGATATCTGTCTGTCTGTCTAATATCAATAATATTTCTTTAAATCACATTTTTTTCTCAATCAATATTACAGTAAAAGGTACAAATATTTCCATTCATAGAGAAAAGATGGAATTCCGACACACCCACACACTACAGCTCTGCCCATAATGACAGTCTTTCCACACTATAGTTCATATGTGGGAGGGAAAGCGAGTTAGAAAAGTAATGCAGTGCTAAATGAAACATTCCATTGTTCTGGGAAAAGCAACGCAGTAATTTGCCACGTTAACAGAGTTTTTTTAACATGTATTACAGATTTATATTTCTATGAGAAGCATATTTTTTTGCATTTTTCAGCTATTTCTGTTCCTTGCATAGCTTAGATAAAGAACAGGTGAGAACATAACATTACGGGGGTTACAGACTCAGCAGAGAGGTTAGAGAAATCTCGCCCCAAGCTAGAGGATGGAGCTTTGAGTAATTACCTCAGACAGGCCTGGACAAGCTGATGTCGTCTTACATTGTCCTGTTGTGACCAAAATGAACATAATTGCCACTCAGGTTTCTTGAAATGTTTATTGTATATGATAGCATAATTGCCACTATGAGCATAGTTACACAATCAACCATCAAACTGTTTGACATCTTAAATTGATAGAAGTCTTTTGTTTCAATACAGCACAAAATTTAAAGAGTCTAACATAAACCACAATACTGAAATTTTAAAACCTTTATCAATGCTTCACTCTTGTGTTTCATAATTCTCTCCAGTAGTTAACATAATTATATTAAAACAAATGATAACTTTATTATTATTATACTTCACAAACAGACTGTAGAACAGTGGCCAGTTTGAAAGGAGATTTTGAAGAGAGATAGGTCTATTCAGGGTGATTTCTAGGGTGTTGCTAGGGTGTTATTTCTGATTACTTGGGCATTGATAAATGATTGTCAGTTTTGCCCAATTGTTAGGACGTCGAATAGAATGACAATATGTCGGCTTTGTCATTAATATTTCACACACATGGGAACACACTGCATGGGAACACATCTTTGCAAGTCAGAAGTGAGATGAACTTTGTTGCGCTTTTGGAATCACACAGAGATAGGATGTACAATGATAAGCAAGTTGGCCAAATGTGTATTTACTTGGGAACATTCAATGTAAGTGTCTTGTTGGTTTTGGATTCTGCACACCTCAGTCTTTCCAGATTTGAAGCTGTGCATTTTGAATTATTATATAACACTGGCTTGTATGGAACATTCCGTGCTGCTCTGGGCCTTCATGAGTGTTTCACATAACAAAGGCTTGTTGGGGGTATAGGAGTGTTCATGTCATTAGAGACAATTCTGAGAGAGTTTGTAAATATGAATTGAGAAATTTGAGAGGAATGTTTTAACAGGTTTGTGACCTTATTACATCATCTATTTGCAGATTAAATATGAAGTGTAGTGAAGTTGCCCTAATGGAAAACAATGTGAGCCGGTGGGCTCCTTCAAACCTAGAAATATAGTAATGCTACAGTGATTGAACGGTACTAATTGTCTCCTTATAACTAATATTATATTTTACTCAGAGCTTTTTTATATAATATTAATAACATAAAAATGAACATAAAATAATGGGATCAATGTGTCAAAATGTCATTGTATTATAAAAAACATGTTTCATATTTACATTATATTATATTCCATTCCATTCCATTATATTATATTTGATTCATAACCTATATTCATATTCATAATCTTCATTAATGATTCGTTAACTGTGGTTAAATCAATAAATCATAGAGTGATACAGGTCTGTTGCCAATGTTTCTGAAGGAAAATCATACATTTACAACAACAAAAAATTTTGATGTTGAGATGATGGGTTAGTAAATTTAAGGAGCAATGAGCTACAAATAACAGAGGAGTGCCAGTGACGTCTCTAATTCTTGATTAAGCCACAAATAAGTAACCCACATAAGTACAACAGACACAAATTTCATTTAAAACCGTAGACATTTAAAATCAAAATGCAAAACAAGCAAACCTCTCTCTAAAACTGGCATTGAACATGGAAGAGTATTTTTAATTAGGTAAAAATGACAGAATTTTTATCTCTCCATGTAGTTCAAGTTAATGGAATAATAAAAACGCAATTATGCAAGTTGTTATGACTTGTCATGTCAAACACCTATCTACTAGATCTACTGTGTCCAATGTCTTCTATCATCATTGTTTTGAAGAATTACATTTTTATTAAACTGTTGTGGTCATCCCATCTCAAATCTCTCTCTAAATCTTGATCATCTTGTGGGAACTACAAAGAAGTTTAATGCTTAAAAAGTCCATCATTCTCCTGAGAGCCTAACATCCCAGGGAGCAAAACAAGCACAGATGTTTATAAATGACCTGAGAACTGTATATCTTGGCATATTTATTCAATAAAGCAGTCCGAGCAGATTCACAGTAAGCAGAACCATATGGGCCTCCAATTGTGCAAAGATCTTTTGAATTAATGCGTTTGCTGATAGTGAGGGCATATCTGGTTCAGATGTCTAAATTCTGTATTTCATGTCACACATAATTTCATGGTTCACTTTCAGGTATTCCCTATAGTACTTGTAAAAAAAAAAACAACCTAATACAGCTTTTAGTCGTCAAGTCTCAAAGCAACCTATACTCATATTTTGTGACTTTGGTTTAATTCAGAATGTCCTTGATGAGGTCACATGTATTTTTTGAGATTTAACAGCTGTGGACAGACCGGAAAGACCCCTGTCACACCCCAAACACCACTTTCCCTAAACTTCCCAGCCATTTACCCTAATCTCATTTCCTCAAATTGCAGGCCATTCAACAAAGGCATCAGATGGGGTAGCAGGCATCATTTAAAAGTAGATTTTTCCAACTTTGCTGACATGCCCTTCAACACATTGCCTGAGAGAATGTAAGTCTGTTTACCTGATTTGAGGTTTTCCTTTTAATTATTTTCTGGGTTGATACATCTTTTTAGTTGTATATTTCAAGTTGTATATATCAAGTGGCAGATTAGCCTAGTTTTTTGTGGGGGTTGTGTTTAGTCATTTATGAGCTTGATATAAAAGGGAAGGGGATGTTGCCTGAACCAAGAATAACCAAATTAGGGGTAATTTACTTCCAGAAAACTTGCCACTTTGGGTAATCAGGAAAACAGTTTGTTGTTTTGATCTTTTTCCACAGAGAAACACGTGAGCGATCAACATTTCCGCCATTCCAAATCTACCATGATTACATTTGGCTTTTCCTGGATCTTAGAGGTGTTGACTTTACGGTAGACCGCTGTTTACATAAACATTGCAGGAATTGGGTCACAATTGAACGAGGCGGTGCTTCTATTTCTCACCACCCACTTTGAAAGACATTCATGACTTAAGTTATTAAACAATTCTCAACTTGTTTTCAACTATAGCATTAATTTATAATAATTTCTATTAAAAATGACTCTGTGACAGCCTGATTGAGTTTGACTCAAACATATTAGTGGACTAAACACATACATTCCAAAAAAGCAAAACTGTGCTTAGACACAAAACTTGTCTCTTCAACCAAAGTTTCTTGAACTCCTGTTTTTTATTTGTAAAGATTGTGCTTTAGTTTTTTTTGTTGCAGGATTTGATATTTAAATATTTTTGAATGAATAAAATGTTTTGAAGTAAAAGCTACAGGTTTCCAAACAACAACATCATCTGATCTTCAGTCACATTCAAAAACAAGAAAACATACAAACGTTACATTTAAATAAACAAATGTTTCAAAGGTCATTATACCTAATAAACCAGTGATTGTAGAAGTTCGGGATTTGTAGCAATCATGACACAGCATGAATGGATTACAAATGGATTAGCACTCAAACATTACAGTCATTAAAAACAATATAGGTAAAAATAAATAAACACAAATTATGTAATGCTGCATGTGATTAAATATGATGGAAAAACGTTTGGTAGTTTTAATTTTGCCTGTATAAAACTGTCTTTGTAAAAGGAGGAAAAACAGCTGTTTTGCCAATCTCAGATTTACTAAACAATGCCAGGAGGAGTATAAATATCTCTTGTACACTAAAATCTCCCCGCTGCTGTCTATCCATGTTCACAGGATAACTACAACTCTACAACTCCTCACGCATGAACATGTTCCACTCTTTGTCATTTGATCTTTAAAGCAGTGAATAAACCTATATTTATCCTGAGAGGTGACAATAATACTGTCCCGTGTGCAGGATGATATATGATGAGTACAGGAAACTTTAAAGTGTTTCCAACAAAGAGACAGACAAGTTTCCACATGCTAGCTTCTGCTTTGGTTGTTGCCTCAAGATGAAAAACAATGTACGCTGAGGACAATGAAGACAGGAGACAGAGTTCCCAGCTGGCCAACACCACCAATACATCTTCAAACAACAGTAAATGCAATAAGTAAAATACAATTAGATGTTTTTAGAACAGAAATGTGTATTTTACTCATCAGAGAGCCTAGGGCTGCCAGTAAACAACCTCAGTATGGAATAAGAGAAGAGACAAATATATAACACTTTGAAGTCTAAAATAACAGGCAGAGCCCTCCAATGAAGGAAATGGGTTAATAGGTTGTTTCCATGTTTACAATGTGCCAGCTGTTCATAATAGCACTTGCGATAACCCAGGCATATCCCAGACTACCTACATACCCACACCGGCACATGCAAAACCAGCAAAAAGGATTTTTCACCTCTAAGTATTGTTGTTATTATGAAAGAATTTACTTTGTAAAGTCACCTGTTGTTTGCTCATAGCTCCTCCTGTATATTTGAGTCAATGATTTGCTCAGGTGGAAATCAAAGGCATTTTGACACACTAAGCTAAGCTTTATGCCAGATTTGTGTTGCACCACCACAATAGCTTTATTGAATTGTATTGAATAGTCAGTGTAACACACACACACACACACTGTGCTTTTTGTTTGCCATTTGTAGGGCAAAAATCAATGTTTAAAAGGTTTACTGCTTGTTTCGACCAAAGTGACCTACAGTGAATTCAAGATATACCAAAGGGTTCAATGGAAATTAAATTCTCAACCTTGCAGTTGCAAGCATTATGCTTTTTAGTTGTGCTACAGCAACACTGTCTTTCTTCAGAGAATGAAAAAAACTGTTAAAATATACCACATTAAAATACAGGTTTCCTGTAATTCCATGTTATTAGAGCAATGAATGGACTTTCATTTTTATGTCTCCTACACTTTGACGATGATTTGAATGAATAAAAACCTTCAGATACATTCTTTTCGTATTGAATTTCAGGTATAGAAAGATTTGGCCTCAGGCTCATGTGGCATCTGCAGAAGTTCATTCTTCAAGATGAAGGAAAGGAAGGACACGTGAGCAGGCCAACACTCTCCGAGAAAAGATAAGGGATCTCTGGGACAGTGTGCGGGAGGGAGACCTGTCCTTTGGCAAAAAGTTTTGTAAATGGATCTGCTCTTATGAAGCATGAAGAATTTCAGAGCCACCTTTGTTTCACTACTGTTGGCTTATGCTCAGAGTGTGCACTCAAAATCAAATTAAAGGCCATAAAGCAAGAGTTGACATCTTTTTCAGCAAAGTTCAATTACTTTAACTGATCATGCATTACTAAGATCATAAAATACATGTTTAAATGAAAATGACGTAGATTCTTTGTGTGTATATGTCATGGTTAAACAGTCTTTAAACATTTTCAAAATAGTCTTCAGGATAACTTAGCTATGTTAAAGTGTTGGGACAACAGAATCCAATAAATGGGAATCATGTATAAGTTACATTATTACAGAATGCAGGAGTAATTATTACTTAATTCTAATTTTTAATATATACTTAAATTGGTTTTCTTGTACACACAACCTTTGCACATATAATAAAGGCTCAGTAGGCTCACCTAGCTTGAACTCAACCAATATAGCAAACGCTCACACACATTGGTAACTCTTTAGTGACACACTGTGGTTAATTCAGGTCATAGAAGTTATCAGCACGAACTCGGTGGTTCTTTTAAGTCTTGCAAGCTTCAGTGATTGTTTCACCACGAATAATGTTCTCATAAATGCACGACATCTGTATTACTGCTTAACTTATAGTACTCGATCGTGCCATAATAGTTTCATAAGCAAATTGTTTTAACATATTATGGTAAAAATATGCAAAACTTCACCTGGCTACAGGCGACTTTAACAAGCAATTTACTATTTCATATTTTAATTGTACCACAAACAGGATTTACAACCTCAATACTTCAGTGTTATACATGCGCTTCCACACATAATACAAAGTCCGACTCTGCGCTGAATGAAACACACTTTCGCGGGAAATATTACACTGGGTGTTTGCATATATGAGTCTGTCTAAGGGGTTACTGTAGAAACGTGTCAGACTCATAGAATGATACTAGAAACATTTTTTTACCAATGGTTTACTTATAAATCTTTTTAGAAAGGCTAAATGTGTGTTTTACAGCAACGTGGCATATAGGATAGCAACAGCGCAAATCTTTAAACAACGATGGACCCCAATGCACCCCTCCAAATGTGAGCTATAGTGGTTTCGTCCGTAGTGGCGCGAAACGTGTCTGCTCACTCTTCCAATTCTCAAGTTACAATCGTGAGGCTGTGATGGCAGGAGGTGATTGTGTAACTGCTCGCAATTTTAGCAAAACATTTGTGTGACTTTACTTCTATTTAAGGAAAAAACTAGTGCATGTATGCCATTTGTATTTCGTACTAAAGTTTGAAAACTTCTACGTAGTTTTTGTTGCATAACGTTGTATCGTATGTTAGATAACTTGGAAATATTTGTACGTTGTTTGACGGAAATTAGATGAATTTGCAGCCTGTTTGCACAGAAGCAGCGAAAATGAGCAGGTAAGTGTTTTTCACGTCCATACCTTACACGTGTTGTTGCAGTCTTGCTTTTACTCAGTCTTGTTTTACATCGTTTTAGTATTGTGAAAGAAGAGACACGCAGTGTTTCTCCTCATTGCCCCAAACCCAATGAACCCGAGGAGCCGGAGGGCACATCAGTAGAGCGGTCCACCACAGGTATAAAAGATCTACACACATAAAGTAAATCCCATAGAGATTATGCTAGACCTGTATGTGCATGTTCATGCTTTTTTCGTAATCATTACAGAAATCACAAAATGCCATGTTGAAGAGATGATCATAACCAAAGAGATGGAGGAAGAGGAAAAGCATTTGATGGAAGAGGGGGAGAGAAAAGAAAAGGAAATGATGGAAGAGGTAAACTGCTTTGAGGAATGTATGTGAAAATAATGAACAGTGTTTAGGGCTCCCATAGTTAGGAAACACTGGAAAATCATTGAATTTAAACAAAAATAGTATATGGAAAATTACATTTCATATTCACAATAACATTTTTTTATAAAAGTTCATGTATATCTTTAACACTGCAGACTGTTTATTGTATATGGGTGTATATTGTCATTAAGGGCCTGTAGTAATGTTGTGTTGTTGCGTCTATACAGGCTAGACAGTCATGGGAGAAAGATTCTCAAGACATGCGATTCAAAAGACTGCAGCACCTTCTGGAGAAAAGCAACATCTATTCAAAGTTTCTGCTAACAAAGATGGAACAGCAGCAGCAAGAGGTGCGTAATTGTGTTCGAAAGGCAGGAAAGAGCCGTCACACTGCAAGATTTACCGTTCCGGATGTTGATTTCGCTTGAGTGGTTTCATCTGAAGTGAATTTGACTACCTGTCTGCAGAGTGGTGCAGATGTTTGTGGGCAGTAGAATGTTACACAACCAATCAAATACTTTTATTACTTAGGGTTGCCGCCCCCTGTTGTAAGAGTGGAGTATAAAGTGTTTTTAATTGAAGTCTGTTTAAATCAGGATTTTAACGACCCACCTACTTTCTAAGTATCTTATGATTGGTTCAGAATGACAAGACGTACACCATGCATAACTGTTTTATTGCCACTTATTGCCACTGCATATGAAATAACAGATTTTCAGTTTGTTGAATTATAATAACTGTATGAAACTTCTTTTTTGACATAGGAAAAAATAAAAAAGGAGAGACTTGAAAAGAAAGCTGCTAATATGAAGCAAAGGGTAAGTTTCTAAGATTGCTTATCTGCCTGACTTTGTTACACATAAATATAAAGAGGTATTGACTTGCATGGTATTTTTATTTTTTTGCAGGGCAACAACAAAAAGACTGTAAAAGGTGGGTCTTAATTTACATTTCAGTCATTTGAAATGGATTAAGTGTATTTGTAAATATTAATAAAATGGCCATGGTTAATGTGGAGTACATTAGACTGACCCATTATCTGTTACTGTGTTCAGTTGAGAGAAAGAAGCGTGAAAGAGAAGAGGATTACAAAATTGCTGATGTTATGTCCAAAGAGGTGAGAATTCAGTTTTATGTTTGTTTTGAATCTACACTACAAATTACAATGTTTCAATACTGATGTGGCTGTTTCTTTGATTTTAAGGAAATACTGTCTAAGGCCAAGAAACCAAAATTGGAAGAGGTGAGGATTTTATTCTTTCTTTTTTAGAGATTGAGACATTTCAAATTGCGTTTAGAGTTTGAAGTCCACACAGTGATGCCACACATTATTAATGTCATTCTTTAAATGACTGTTTTTGAAGGAGGCTGATGTAACTGTCAAACTGGAAGCTGAGGATATAGAGAAGCTAAGTGACACAAACTCTGACATTAAAGGGCGGCTGTCTGAAACCTTGCGGGAAAACAGCAAGCAGATGCTGGATCCAGAAAGAAAAGTGAATGGCCAGCCTGTGCCTGCACAACAACCCACATTTTTCACTGGAGGTGTGATGAGGTGGTACCAGGTGGAGGGCATAGAATGGCTCAGGGTAAGTGCTTAACAAGGAATTAATAAGGAATTAACCACTAGATGGCAGTACAGCTACTACCTGCAGAATGCTTCTGTTGTTTATTTGATATGTAACTGTACATTGTTCATATTGAATGACTTACAAACCCTTGCTTTATAGATGCTTTGGGAAAATGGTATCAATGGGATACTTGCTGATGAGATGGGTCTTGGGAAAACCATACAATGCATTGCCCATATTGCTATGATGGTTGAGAAGAAGGTTCTTGGGCCCTTCCTGGTCGTGGCTCCTTTGTCTACTCTCCCAAACTGGATTACAGAATTCAAGCGCTTTACACCAGAGGTGTGGAACAACACTTTGTGGCAAAATAACAGTCATCAACTGTTTCAGCATGTGGTGTTTTAGCCTCATGAGATTGAATGACTTTGCTCTTGCTTTCTGTGTTTAAGGTGACTGTCCTGCTATATCATGGCCCACAGAAAGAGAGGATGGACCTGGTGAAACAGATCCGTCAACACCAGGGTCCCCTCAAAATGTCTCCTGTTGTTGTTACCTCCTTTGAAATTGCGATGCGAGATAGGAGGTTTCTTCAGGTAAACAAAGTTCTGTAGTTCTTTATTTTAAGTGTTTCACTGTCCTGGAACATTAGGGCAGTATTTAGTGTTTCAGGACTATGTACTGGTGAATCGTACAGTGTAGACAAGGCTGGGTAATTGCACATGCATTTCAAACCTATATGTTGTTCTCAGAATAAAAATCATGCTTGTTTCTTCAGCGTTTCCACTGGAAATATATGATTGTGGATGAGGGCCACAGGATTAAAAACCTGAATTGTCGACTGGTGCAAGAGCTTAAGATGCTACCGGCTGATAACAAGCTTCTCCTGACGGGAACACCTCTGCAGAATAACCTGTCAGAGCTGTGGTCTCTTCTCAACTTTCTGCTTCCAGATGTGTTTGATGACCTGAAGAGGTAAGAGGTTGTGTAACTTGAGGTTCATGTATCCAGCGTGACATCTGACTGATTCTTCTACAGAACAGAGTTTCATGTTTTGTGCTTGTTGTTTCTTTCAGCTTTGAGTCGTGGTTTGACATTAGCACCATCACTTCTGATGCAGAGAACATTGTGGCTATTGAGCGAGAGCAGAACGTCCTACACATGCTTCATCAGGTATCTACACCTCATGACAATAGTTGGTCAGCTGTACTTTTTGGCTATGTGCTTTTTGGCAAACTCTAGAGTACAGCAGTTATTCATCAAGGCATTTTTGCTATTCAACATTTTTTTTTTTGATGGCATTCGTATTTCCAGATCCTAACACCCTTCCTTCTGAGAAGACTGAAGTCTGATGTCACACTGGAAGTTCCTCCAAAGAGAGAGATTATTGTGTACGCTCCTCTCACCAAAAAACAGGAGTCGTTTTACATGGCCATTGTTAACAGGACTATAGCAAAGCTACTGGGCCAGGAGAAGGTAAGATTTATCAGGTTAAGTGGTTATATTCGTAGAACTTTATTTGTGATATTGTATAAGGGTGGACAGGTACCAGGAATCCGATCGTACTGTTATACAGTTATTATACTGTAAAAGTTATTATTAACATCTTAAATATTTTCTCCAAGGATGATTTGAGACCCGTTCAGTTGACACCCAGTGGCCGGCCAAAACGCAGGACCAGAAAAGTCATGGACTACTCAGAGGAAAACACAGACTCTGCCAGAGACTTTGAGAAATACTTGGAAAAAATTCAGAAAGAGATGGAGGGTCAGGGAAGGTCTGTGTCTTTGTAATATAGCTAGTTCACATCTGGAACGATAACTATTAGCATGCACACAAATGGATACACCAATGGATATTATTGTTGTGAAGCCCATTCACTTAACATTAACAAGGGTGAAAGTAGATGAATTGCTTTGGCTTTATGTTTCACAAAGAACCTAAAGAAAACATTAATTTATTTTACATTTAGCATTTAGCAGATTCCTAAGAAACTTGCAGTACATTCAGGTTACAATATATACACGCATATTTTTATGTGGTTTCTCTCATTAGCTCGGGCCCAGTAGTGGATGTCTTCATGCCGGTTGATGCTCAAGTCAACTTGAAACTACAGAACATACTGATGCTGCTGAAAAGGTGCTGCAACCATGCTTACCTTATAGAGTATCCTCTGGACCCAGCCACCGGAGAGTTTAAGGTCACTTTCATACAGTTTAAACTTATCCACTGAAGGCTATGTTTCAGAATAAACTTATTGAAGTATTACATAGTGTAAAATGATCTCCATCTCATTGGTACAGATTGATGAGCAGTTAGTGGAAGCATCAGGGAAGTTTCTTGTCCTGGACAGAATGCTTCCCGAACTGAAGAAAAGAGGACACAAGGTAAAGGTTCACTTTCTTCTCCTTGTATTCATGTGATGATTAACTGCTCTGTCAGTGAGTGTGGAACTCTGTTGCGCTTATAAGCCAGCAGTGCAGAAATGTGATTAAATACCTGGATTTTGTGCAGGTGCTGATTTTTAGCCAGATGACCTCCATATTGGATGTGCTGATGGATTACTGTTATCTCCGGGGTTATGAGTACAGTCGGCTGGATGGCTCCATGAGTTATGCTGATCGGGAGGAGAACGTAAGCAACATGTTTTCAGACACAGCAGCTCAAGTCAAACACATTTGTTGGTTTATTAAAGCATATGACCTTTGTGCAGATGAGGAAGTTCTCTACAGATCCTGAGGTGTTCCTCTTTCTCCTGAGCACACGAGCCGGTGGGCTTGGGATCAACCTGACATCTGCTGACACAGTCATCATATTTGACAGTGACTGGGTATGACTTTATATGCATCACTTGTGCCTAACTTCCTGTTTAGGTAAAAAATTAGACACGTTGTTAATGTGTAATGCATTATGAATTTAATTTCCAGAACCCTCAGGCAGATTTGCAAGCCCAGGATCGGTGTCACCGTATCGGGCAAACAAAACCTGTTATGGTTTACCGTCTCATTACGGCCAACACCATTGATGAAAAGATCCTGGAGAGAGCATCTGCCAAGAGAAAGCTGGAGAAGATTATTATTCACAAAAGTAAGCAGCCATTACAGAAAGTGGCACCTAAAGGGCTCCTCCAAATCTAAGTGAGCTGTCCACATACAGTGTTATGCTATGACAGTCTAATTGTATCACAACTTTTATGCAGAGATGTGCTTATTTATGTATTGACCAAGGTATAGGTATACATTTTTATTAGTACTTGTGTTCCCTGGGATTGAACCCACAACCTTTGCGCTGCTAACGCAATGCTCTACTAGTTGAGCTACAGGAACATAATTCATATAATTTAGCTACCATAAGATGTCTTAAAATGTTTTCTAGGACAGGTCACCCTATTGAAAATTATATCACCCTATAATGTTCTGTTACAATTAAACCACCAAGAAACATTTATACTTGTCATTTGTTTTTTTGAAAGCAATAAGAGATCTGGTCTGATTCCTCTGTCTGTGTCTATTTCTTACGTTTGTAGATAAATTTAAAGGTTCAAGGGCAGACCTCAAACAGACCAAAAGCTGTGTGGATGTAAATGAGCTGGTAGAACTGCTTAAGTCCAGAGACTACGAAAGGTAAACATTCATTCTGTAAATATTCCTAACTATGATACATTAAAGACTATAGAAAATCCAAGCCTGTAAGGTGAAACTATAAATGTTGTTTATGTGGCTTCTGGGCTAAATGAAAGTGCTATAATACAATGGTTTAGGATATGGTAAATATCTATATAGATCCCTCCTCCTCAGTTGGGAAAGACATGAGAATGACAAGATGTTATTGTTATTAACTGTTATTGTTAATTGTGTTGTTGTACTGTAAATTGCTTTAGTCAAGACCCTGCTTCGATATAGTATTATTTCTGCTGTTGCAGGGCAGTAAAGGGCACTAAAGGAAAGGTCATCAGTGATGCTGATCTGGAGTTCCTGTTGGACCGCAATGACTTAATGGGTAAGTGTCTCTCAATCTCACATCTGAAGTACATCTGTTTATTTAGCCATTGTTCATGGAACTGTTACTGTCTCTGATGTTCAGACTTCTGATCTGCTTCTGAGTGTTTGATGGAATGATGCTGTGTTGTAATGCCTCTGTAATGTGAATCAAATCTCTTTCAGATCAAGCCAAGAAGCGTGTTAAACAGGATAAAGATGGTGTGTTTAAGGTCATTGAGTCCAAAGATGACAATACTGGCATAAGTCTGTCCTGAACTGATCAAGAACCTCTATGTACTGTAACTGGACCTGTATTATAAAAGCTGCTTGCTGTTTATACAGAAGGTTGATTCATTTGACAGTTTTAGGTTTAACATCAACCACTGTTTCTTTAATCCGTCTCTGAAGTTATGAACCAACTACTATTTTAAAAAGTTTTCAGATTTGATTTGTTACTTCAGATTTGGGAATGGCACTAAGAGCAGAATGCTGAAGTTTACTAGTAAATACTAATGTGCATTTATTGTCCAGATGACTGAATAGGAACATTATATAAAGACAAAAAATGTTCTTTAAAGCACTTTTCAGTTCTAGAATACTGTAGAACACAGCTTTGTTGTATTTCTGTTGTTCCTGTCTTCAAAATAATAAATTTTGTATGAATGTTATGTTTAAATAGAACCGTGTCTGTGCTCCCATATGCTACTTTTGTGGGTTTGTGTGCATACAATAAAAGTTGTCAGAATATTCATGGCATGCTGTCAGTTACCACATAAAACACATGAAATTCACTGAACTGTAATACTTTAACCCCATAAGGATCTTGTTTTAATTTGTTGATTGTTTGAAAAGTATTTTTGATTTTGCTTGATGAAAAATCTAAGACTTTTGGAATAAACTGAACTCTTTTCATAAGGTAGCCATTTAACCAATAGTTACCAATAATGAATGTTTTCAAAGCTTTTAGGTTAGTAGTGTAAAATAATTTAATAGTTTAGAAAAGGTTAACGTGAGTCTTATTGTTTTAATGTTTGTGCTCAATGTATTGCCACACAGACTTCTATTGTGAAGCCATTACTGAAAACAGAATTGGTTCTGTTAGCGATAAATGAACAAACTAATACTGTGTATCCAATACCACCCAAAACCTGCAGTTTCTTGATTACAGTGGTATGTACCACTTCTGCCCCATAGATACAGCTGCAATTGGAAAAGCAACTATTCATTATCAAATTTGGCACAAAATGGTTCATGTTCAGTTCATGGCTGCTGGGTGATCTCCTCTTCCAGCTTTCTTCTTATTTCCTTTATCACTGTTGGAAAAAGCAACATGTCATTTAAGAATTGCAACCACATTAAAGAGTACACAAGTGTGTGTGTGTGTGTGTGTGTGTGTGTGTGTGTGTCTGTCTGTCTGTCTGTGTCTGTCTGTCTGTCTGTCTGTCTGTCTGTCTGTCTGTCTGTCTATCGCATTAGTTGAGGAATCCTACCATCATCAGTAGGTGGGAGCGTCTTTCGTGTCTTTCTCTGATGGTTTGAGGTAATGTCTGTGATGGACATGGGAGGATCGGCTGCATCCATGTGGCCCATTTTCTGTGTGATTCTGTCACTGATGCCGAGGTAATCCTTCCTTAAATCCTCCATCTCTGCTAACAGCACCTTTCTTTCACGTTCCAGCAAGCGAATGGCCTCTTTTAGTCTCTCTCTCTCCTTCGTACTTGCCATCTCTGACATCATCTTTTCTTTATGAACAGTCTCTATCTTATCTGTGAGGACCTGTTTGTCCATCTTAAGTTTATTGACCATGTCCATCAAGGTTTCGCATTCTCCTCTCAAAACATCAGACTGCTGCAAACAGGCCTTCTGATGTTCCTGCATTTGAAGCATCTCCACTTTCTGTTTGTCGTGAATCAATTTAGATTCATGTTTTATGGCCTCCAGCTGCTGCTGCACTTTGTCTTTTTCTATCTGGCATTCCTCTAACTCAGCATTCAATTTTTCAATTATGCCTTGAGATTCTTTTACATTCTTCTCTTTGTCTGACTCTTTGGCACGAGCCAGTTGAATCAGCTCCTTGTTCTTCTCCTGAGCTTTACATAAATGATCTTTGAGGTTTGCAGATTCAGTTCTCAAGGCTAACATCTCCTCTTGAAGTCTCTGATTGATGGACATGGTCTTCTTGTGCTCCACATCCATCATCTGTAACGTCTCTCTGCACAGAGAGAGATCTCTTGCTGCTGCATCTCTTTGCTCCTCAAGATGTTTTTGTTTGGATAATAACTCTTGAGTCACCTGCTTCAGCTTTTTTAATGCTTTATGAGAGCTTTTATTGTCTTTGAGCTCCATATTGAGTTGGTCTTTCACTGTGTTTGCACGTGTTTTGAGTCTCTCGTATTTCTCTAGTAGAGCTTTGAGCTGCTTGATATAGTTTTTGTTGTCGCTTTTGACAGCAGAAAGTTCCTTCCTCATACCTTCACAGTTATGATCAAATCTTCCCGCAATCTCTGCATTTTTCTGTTCCTGACATTTCAGCTTTTCAGCAATATGTTGTCTTTCCTTTTCCTTCTGCTTTGCTACGTCTGACGTATCTTTCAGTTCCTGCTGTTTGACCAACAACAAATGGACCAGATGTTGAATTTCCATATCCTTCTGTTGCAATTGTTCCTTCACAACTTCGAAGAAATCCAGATGCTTGTTCTTTAAAGATGAACTTTTGTTGTTTCTGCTTCTTTCCCGACACTTTGACAGTTCCTCCAAAATGACTTTAGAAGGGTGGGAGGAGCATTCAACAGCTCTTGTTGAATTAGACTGAATCAGATAACTGAGGGGGAAGTGCAAGGCTTTAGGCTTATGGCCCATTTGTAAATGTTTTTGTTGATTCATATTTCCTTCATATTTTGATCCACGGACACTCGTTGCAGCCTCTTGTTTTTTTAGTAGATCTGTTCCAGCAAGAATTTTCTGCAGTGATTCCATTGCCTGCTCATTAAAATCTTGATCAATACTCCCAGTTGTATTTTGCAGTAAACTGTGATGCACTTTAATGAACCTGTTTTCAATTGTATCTACCGCAGCATGGTGTGACTTAGCACAAATAAATTCTTGTCCTTTCATCCACTCACTTAAAAGAATCTCTTTATCATTTGATTGTCTTTCACAGTTGATAGGATCTTGTCGATATTTGTCTGACTTTTCAGAAACAGGTCTCTCCACGTCCTGCTGTGCTTGATGGACACGCTCATATTTGCCCTTGTGCAGAGACTTTCTAATTTGTTTTACACCTTTGTCCATTGTTACTATCAACTGGACAATAATATCACAGTATAGGAAATTAAGGCACCAAATGTTGTTCAGTCCATCCTGCAAATGCAGTTGAATTGTTAAGTTAAATACCAAGAAAATGATACAATAAAAAAACAGGAAAGTAGCAAACCAATTTCTTGGTAAAGTGCCGTTTATCTGTGATAGCAAAATAAATGTTAAATTCAAGGGTTTTCAGTAATTTTGAGACGTTTGAGTTTAAGCAGGGAGCCCTTACCTTACTTGTACTGATGCCTGCTGTCCGAACAAACTGCAACAAGGCAACCGCACAACTCAAATCCCATTGTTCAAAAAGTTTTAAAATGTCTGTCACCATAGTAACAGGACCAATGCTGGCAACCCTAGGCGCTTGGAAAGACGTTATAAAAATGGTTTTGAATCAGACCAGTTACGCTTGAATGGCTGTAACGTAAGACTTTTCAGAACAAAAGAGGCCATTATAACTGGTGAGACTGAATTCAAACCAATGCTAAACCAGCTGAGATCAGACAGAAAACTGGGGGTGGCACCTTTATCAAACGTGCAAATGAGCTCAATCAAACCAAAAACAGAGCAATAAAACACTTGAAATAAGTTGTACATTTCAGACTTCTGAAAACTAAAGTTTGGTGCATAGAGAAAGATCTCTCCTTTCAGATAAACACTAAAATGTTTAAATTAAGAAAGTCTAAAAGTCAACAATGTTTCAATATTTTAATCGTTTAAAAAATAAATTACAGAACATTACCGTAAAGGCAAATCAAGTGATACTATGAGCACTTCCATAATTTACAGAGTTGTGCACAATGAAAGATGCTCAACTTTAAAACAAAGGCAAAGAGAACTTCACATTTACACTTGTCTCAAAACATTTGCCTTAATTAAACCCCTTTATGAACAAGTGATATTTGTACAGTCATTTACATGCATGAGGCTATGATACAGTCTAAATTAACACTGTACAGAAAGGGGCCAGTAAAGGGTGTTTTGGATGGATTTACGGCTTCAGCATTCCTAAATGGCTCTAAAACAAGTCACAAAACAGCAGTACGGTTTCACACTGATTAACTCTCTGTGGTAGAAGGCAAATCCCACAAATCTGCAAGATGGAAAAAAAGCTATTATCTGATTTTAAAAACAACTATTATACATGTAAGGGATTAAAAATGTAGCGTTCAGATCGACTTTCAGATGCTAAATGTTTGTGCGCTTCCCTGAATAAACTTTCAACTCGAGAAATCTCATACCTGATCATTATTTAACCTGAAATTTATATGCATTTGTAATCACGTTCTGCTGTTGTACTGCCAGTCTGTTTGTCTGTATGATTGGTCAGGATAAATTATGCTGTAAACTTTGGTTAGTCTCCAGTCTACCAAACATCAAATAAACACTAACCATGACAAAAGCACTGATTGTTTGCACACTGGGCAGTAAAGACACAGCAAACTGTCAGTTGGCCTTCAATTTGGTAGTCTGTGTCAACTGATCTGTTAGTGTGGCTCTTATGGAGTTCACAACAGTCTGTCGGACGTTTTCTTGCATGTACTGCTCAGTAAGTGGCTTCAGCACCTGGAAAAAACAGACATGAACATCAACATGAATTAAGATCTAGACAGGTCTTTAAGACAAGTGCTTGTTGAAAACAATTAAAATACCAGCAAACAATGATGAATGCAAATACAAACAATGGGCAAAAACACTCACTGACTGGAATTAGACCAACCAATCATGTGAAACTATATCTATGAAACATGACTCACCTGTTCCCACAGAGCCTCTGCTGCGAGATCTATGCCCACACCCACTTCTCGATACTCTCCGGAGTATCTGACATACGCCCAGGCACACAATGACAGCAGCGCCACCCCCATCACAAGATTGGCCAGAGCAGCGATAACAGACAAGCCGATGAAGCCTGTTACCGTGGATACCATGTAGGTAACGAACATGACTGCAAACAGTGTGGCCGGAGTTCTCGCAGCATAGAAAATGTTCTTGCTTTCGTTGTGCTTCACAAAATTTGTGTATACTTCTTCCAGCTCAGTCTCCAGCTGCTGCTGGTAACGCTGACTGTACTCAACACCGCCCATTTTCTTCACTGCGGAAAACTGCTTGACGGAAGAGTCCTTGAGCTCTTCGTGGTAGCGCTGGAGGTCAATTGGCGCAATGTACGGTTTGTCTCCTCCGCATACCTGTGACAGACACATGCCCAAAATAAAAATACTCATTAAGCCCCTTATCATTTTGTAATCTTTTGAATCACCAGATCCTGTATTGCTAATTAAATTAAACCATAACAGGGACACTTTGGTTTGAGTTATCTAGGCCGAACTATTTTTGTACAACGGCCTCAAGTTATTCTTGGTTATATAGGCTAGCTCATCCCATGTCATGTTTCTGCTATATATAAAGGCAACTGATGCCCCATTTAAAAATGCAAACTTTGGCTTATGGATGCATTCCCTTTACATATATATTCCTGTATGCAGAATTGATATTTCTAGTGTAATTCTACAGTTACCTGCTCCATGGTTCTGCAATAGGTGTCTTTTGCTCCAGCAACAGCTGTCAGGTTGTTGGCTTCAGCAGTTGCCTGTGTAACAGAGTTACACTGAGCATTAAAAGGCCTTCATACAAGTGATATTACAGGTAGAGTGCAGCATACCTGCAACATGGATTTAGGATGTGGAAGCTCCTCCCCTTGATAGATTTTAATGTATGCCTATAAAAACAGCATATCAATGATGTCCATTATGTTACAAAATCTGGATTATAAAACAGCCAATACACACATCCACATTAATAACATTAATGTAAACATTAAGTTGTTATGTTTGCTGGGTGTACACAACATGCATGGAATGAGAATGGATTATTGATTATTATTTTTAAAAAATTATTTAAAAAATTACTAGTGTCTTGCTGTAGCTTACAGTTATCGCTGTAGCTTACAGTTTGTTTACCGGGGCCAAGAATGTAAATCAGGGTATTATTTATGAAAAAAGAATCAGTTCAATTAAATCAGTTGTCTCACAAACACTAATGGAATCCCAGCAATCCAGACACAATAAACCTCAACACATCAGAGATAGTAAAACAATCTGACCTTGAAGTACTCCAGTAGGTCTCTGCATGTTACTTTGGCTCCACTGATCTCCTTCTCCACCAGGTTCTCAGGTGCCAACAATAAGGGCACTAGATTCTGCAGCTCCTTCTTAAACTCATAGTCAATGTCTGCAGAAACGGTTTAGGATAAAGGTCAGATCTGTGGTTGTACGAGGTTGTGTACATGAAAGAACATTTACTGACCTCTCAGTCTGCCATCAAAGTGAGGGTTGGTGGCCACCTTCAGACCCGGATGAGGCAGCAGGAAGCAACCTATGCTCGAAAAACAAGCGTGGATGTGTTTCCTAACATTCTGCAGCTCTTCGTGTTGATTCTGTTTTACCTATTGGGCAAAATAAAGCAGGATACACACTCACAATCAGGTGCAACATACAGTCGTATGTTCAACTATTCAGAGCTTCAACTCACCTGTAATCTCCGCTCCAGGAACTGATTCCCTCCATCCAGCCCATAATCATGCTCATAAGGGTAACACCAGTCTCTGATCAGAAACAACAGTTTCTGGTGGACAGAAAAGGAGAGTAAGACTTAAGGCCTATTCACGCCAAAACATGACAAAAAAAACATGACAATGCATCTCAATGATTTCAGTTAACACTGTAATTGTTATTGAGCACAAAATAATTCTTTCAGGTAACAATTCACCTATGAACTGTTTCTAAATAGGCTACTTTTCAAAAGTGCATAGGAAAAAAGACACCCATCTGTAGTTTGAGTTTGGTTGCTTAGTATGGCAATTAGCTTTTTACCTGAAATGGTTTCTCATAGATCTCCTCCATTGCAAGTCGCCCATATTCTGTGAAAAGCTACGAAAGCACATAATGTTACCATCACAGATACATTAAACTAGGAATGCAAACGAATCATTAAAGTGAACTACCTGGAGATGTTGTAAATCATCTTCTTGAATATTCTGAGAAAGGTTATAAACCTAAGACAAAATAATATATATTTTTAGAAAGTCTGTGGACCTAAACTTCTTTACTATAACTCCAACACTCATTTCAACCAATTTCTTTGGGAATTATTAATGTGCTTTTCTATACCTGCACAGAACTGGTCATGGTGCTTAGAGCAAAAACAGTGGCACAGTCTTTGATAGTGGACTGACTGTCAAAGGCTCCCTGAGTGTCCACCAACAACACCGCCACCTAAAGGAACCATATCAAGATTAGTCTGATCAGACTGTCAACATGTTCAGTTGCATAAAAAAGTGAACACCCATCCACCTTAGTGCCATCCGCCTTTTCCACAACAAACACTTCACTCCAAGCTTGAATTCCTGTGGTCTCTCTTTCACAGCCTCCCCTCCAGGAGAAACCCGTCAATGGCTCGTCGTCACCTCCCATCCATGACTCAGATGACTTTAAACAAGAGACAGAAGTGAGGAGATTGTTTTAGTGAATGGAGTGTAAATACACGCAGTCTCTCATGCATGTGGCCTAGCTGGTTTTAAACGCACAGGGCAAAGCATGCGGGTTTGGACATGCCAATGATAAGATTCATCAGAAACTAGCTCTCTGGAATAATCATTCAAGAAGTCTTTTGATGTGTCAGACCGTACATTGCCTAGATTTTAATTCACATGGGTGGTGGACATGGCATTTAATTTTACTGTGCCCATAAAAGGCCATCATTCTCTATTTATTCGCTCCACTGCGTAACCATTAAAATAAAGCAGCGAATGCAAAAGTGAATGCAAGTTGATAGAGTAAGTATCAGTTACAGCCGATTAAGTTTGTCAATGGAAATGTACAGGGGAGGGTCAGTTTTAACCTGATTGTGCATGTAACGCAGCATGAAGTCCAGCAGGAAGGACTTGCCCTTACGGAAGGCACCAGCCACAGACAGTACCACCACGTTCAGATCCCTGACATGTTCCTGCATCAGGATTTTTTCCAAAGCATCAGCATTCAACTCAAACTTATGATCATCCTCGCTGGCTATCACGATTTGGATGGGCCGGGCACCCTCTGGGACAGGGTCAACCTCAGGTTCAAGCTCCTCCTCTACAGCGTATGGTGCAAGTCCATTAGTATCCGGACTGACCTCCTCTGAAGAGCTCAACTGCTGAACAGGGTGGCACAATGGAACATCCTCCACACCAGTCATATCTGTAGAAAAACATTAACAAGCGTTGTCACAAATCAAATCTGTACTGGATGCATTTGTAAGCATTATTATATAACAGTTATTTCTAGTCCTAAAATCTGGATGATTATTGACATGAGTTAAATGCTCTAGCTTACAGGTAAACAACAAACTGTTGTGCAAGGGGATGTAGTTATATTGTCCAGAAAAGTCTTAATGGATGCACACATCCAAAACCCACCAGAAACTGACAATGCAGGATACACTCATTGCATTACATACAACATAGTCCTTGTTTACTGGCTTTAATGTCTAATTTAACAACTATTAATACATAAACCAACACAGATTTTCTACTTCTGCATCATACTTCTGCAGCACTTCATAAGCATCTTGTTACTGGAGTCACTTTCTATTTCCAAGCCGTGTGGGGGTCCCTGTTCTAACCCTATGCACTTTACCCATGAGCTGCGATAAGCCCAGTTCCTTTCTGCCACAGGATTAATTTAGTCATTTTTGTGCTTAAGTTAAGACCCACACAACACAAAACAAACACCCTCTTCCCTTTACTTTAGTCTTCTCAGGCTCACGGCCAGCTAACACAACCTCTGGATCAAAGTCAAGCAGCCAGTTCAGTGCAAGCAAACACTATACCAAGGACACTGGAATGGGAACAGTTTATCCTAGACTGTTTTACAGACAGGTTAACATGCTGATATATACAACAACCTATCAGTCAAACCAAAATCAAAAGCAGTTTAGAATAAAATGTGCCCTTATATTTGCTCACTGAATAGCAGAGTTCAGAGATTATTGGCATTGGTTTTAACAGTCCCAACTTGGTGGAGATTTAGGGTTTATTTACTTCAGTATTAAAGTTAAAACATTTGCATTTAAAAGATCAACACGGATTTACTCTTATTTGAACAGATAAGATTTATTATCTCTTATTTGAACAGAACAAGTCGATCAGATGGACAAGACGTTGGTATCTAACACATTAAACCATTTGCGCGTGTTACGTGTTCATAAAGTGACTGATACGTTTTGACTTATATAAAGTAACTTTATATCTTAGCCTGAGCATCTCAACATCAGCACAGGGTTGAATTACTGGACCCAGCAGCCTTGCCCTGACTCCAAGTAAAATTTACATGGCAAATGATCCTATGTAAAGGTTTTGAAACTATGCACACACAAAACATCACCCAAAACCTTTGAAATTGAGAAGTACCTCCCCATCACACAAACGACAGATCAGGGAATGTGTGTATAAATCAAACATGATGAGTAAATAAGTTTTAAGTTGCGCGCGAGATCGAGAGAACCCGACCGCGTGCGTGTTACATGTCTCGCGCGCGCGCGCTCTAACTCAGCGGATCACAAAGCAGCTGCCACGGCACTGAAAGAACAAAACTGACGGACACATTTGCCCCACAAAGATCCTATACAAGATTAATTCAAGCATAGCGCGAACTCAACAAGCTTGACGAAATTGTTGCTTAGGGACGTAAAAATGACTCCAAAGTTTGCAACGTCGCAAATTAAGCCATCTAATTATAGAAAACATATAAATAACTCAAGAACTCACCGGTGTATAGTGTGTGTTTATTGCACATACAACCATTATACTGTAAATGACAGGTCACGAAACTCCCAAGTGCGTCTCGCGACGTTTTTAACTGCGTGACGTAAAAACTCTACAAGCGCTGAATATTGTCAAACTCTCAGTTTCAGGTCTCGGTGCACTATGCGATCTATTACCGGACAGAATTTGTTCACACCTGATAAAATTTAGCCATTACCAGATAAAACTCAAGTTTAACAGCAGTGTTTAACTTTTGGCCGGGCATTTAAACACAAACTAACACAAACTAGTACCAGCAAGTCAAAACAACTTTACACAGAATTGCTTTCTAAAGGTACCAGTAGATGAAATGAGGTCGTCACCTTCGTCAAAGTTGTTATATTGATGTTTGATCGCGGAGATACGCCGATTCCTCGGTCCGCTGTCTTCCGCCATCTTGCTTTAGTTTCAACACTCCTGTGTGACGTTGCACCACAGCCTCAGTCTTTCACATACTGTACATCTCACCTCATTTACTTAACACATGTGTCTTACGATGTTTACTAGGCGTTTTTGCGAGTGTGAACAACAGAGAAAAATAACAGTGTTAAAAGTTATTATAAAATATACTGTATCGTACTGTATACTATACCTGTAACAGTATTGGAGTAGAGGCCATTGTACCTTGATACACTGTGATTTTGTATAATTACCATATTTACCATATACTATAGTTTTTACATGATACTAAGTTTTGAAGAACGCTGCTGGTAAATGACTAAAAATACAATAGTACTTAATTGTTATTGTCTTTTTCTTATAAGCGCATTGCTATAAGAGGATATTGATAATTAAATCTGCTAAAAAACTATATTGGTTGAATAATAATCATAATAAAATTATACTTCGTATACAAGTACAAAATAATTAACATTCTAACCTTAAAATAACTTAAAGAAATACATGGTACTACAATTGTGCATGTCTAAGACTCCACATTGATGCCATGGTGTCGTGTTAGATAAACCCATATTTAGTGTTAGTGTGCCAGTTTACAAGACTTACCCATACCAATAGTTTTACTTATTGAATCGAACTGATTACATCTCATCATGCAAGAAAATTATTATTATATATTCAAGTATACAGAACACACCCCCGGCCAAGCTCTGCACCTGCCCTGCCTGACCTGTTTGCATTTCTTTTATTTTCAATCAGAAATAAACAAACTATTTTAGTTTATCAAAACAACTAGTTTCTCAAAAATAAATTTATGCCATTAGAGAAAGAAACATTTTAGACTTATTTTTTGCAGCATTTGACCACAAAAGATAAACAAACAATATAACCAAGAGCTTTTCTTCTTCAGATATAAAACATTTTAAGAAATACACAGTGTTAGTTCATCTGTGTGTTTGGGTTTTAAAGGAAGAACCTCAGAGACACAGCATATCTAGGACTCTTCTATTCTTAGCCTGGCACATTTAAAGTCCACGTGTGCACTGTTTCTTTTTATAACTCTCTAGGTCATAATGTTAGAAAAATAAAATGATCAAATAAATGACGGATACAAATAAATGAACAAACCTATATATTGTGTATATTGTGTGCATATTTTGTAGAAATTATGTTACTATCGTATAAATTAAGCATGATTTATTATTACTATTAACTAAATACAATAAATTGAATATCAGCTTAATATGTCCAAATAAGCATTGGTTGGTGTCACTAATTGGTCCTATATATGTGTAAAGCTTCATTAAGGTTTGTGTTTTATTATAGAAGTACATTTCTTTGCAAGAGATTTACAGCTACAGAGTTTTATTGAAAAAATACCTGTAGTGGGCCTATTTATGAATTGTTTAGTTATTTATATGTAGTTTTTATAATGTTTGTAACAATGATACAATGAAACCTGTATTTATAAGCATTTATTGTAAAAGGAATAAAACAACTTTTTTACTCGAATTGCTTTTAAATAATATCCCAAATACAATCAACCTTCTTTTGGGGGTGACACGATTAAAAATGGTAGCGTGTGAAGAACACGTACTCTAGTACTTTTCCAATCCACATGATGGCAGTAAATCACAAATATTTACTTTACTTGTTATATTTGCTTTAAATACAACAAGAGGAATCCGGAAACTATTGACGCCAGTTTGCAGTTTATTCATTTTGCAGTTTACTATTTGCATGCATTGCAGCATTCATTGAAATAATGCACCTATAGCTAACAAATCTCATGTAATTTAAGTATGAGCTAAAAAAAATTTCCAAGACCAAAATAAATTCTAGATGCTATTCAGTTTATAACTTAATTCTCATACTGCAAACAGTTGATTAATTATTTTTATTATTTATTTATTTGATCATTAATTATTATCCTCTTGTGGAAATGCTCAGATTTTCAGATGGTTTGGAGAAAGTTTAGAGTTTGGAAACATGCACAACATTGTTGATCACAGTTGGTGTACATGAAATTTTGTTACATTTTAAATTAAAAGTTTGTATTTACTAATGTGCTTGATTATAGTTTATTAATCATACTAGCTAGTTTACTATGACAGACATAAAGTTTGCATTCAATATATGTTACCTGGGGAAGCAACTTTTAATATGCAAAGTACAGAAAGAGACAATTTGTAAAGCAAATGCTTGAAACTCTAAATGAAACTGCTTTAGGGACCAAATTTGCTTCTTAACCTCTTCCTCAAAGTGACGATGTTTGGTATAGAATGCCAACATACTTAGTAAACACTGTGTATGCAGTGTATGGCAACTAAAATGTTACTATGTAAAACAGTATTATTTCAATGCAGTGTCCTCCGTTGTATTCTGAAAAAAAAAGGTAATTTGCATACTGTGCACACTATGTGCACTATGGCTATACAGTATATTACAACATGAGCAACTTGGACATGATGTAACTCTTCAAGTGGACAGATAGGGGAGCTATGTGACCAGAGGTTTATGTGTCGTGTCCAGAAGTTACCGGTCATCAGTGAAGACGTGAACAAACACTTAATTACAAATACGAATGCATACATATTTGTTCAGAAAAAGGGTATAAAAGTTTTACACACTGTTGCTCTCAGCAATACTGTCATTTATTATTTGTGTTCTTTTAAAAGCTGCTGTCCAGGACACATCAGGACACACGTGATGTGATTACATGCAATTCTGACAACCTCTCAAACGTGATTTTGTAACCATTATGCCATAATGACTGCAATAATCCTAGTTTCTGTCATTAGAATTAGAACTATGTGGTAACAATAGAAATGATTAATTATTTGTAACATATTCCTCAGGCATTTCCTACCTCCTTGATTTATGACATATGGTGAGGAGGGTAGCCATATTAGGAATTACTTCTTAAGCAATTTCTTATTGCTTCTATACAAACAGTTTGTAGGGACATCATAAAACCCAGAAATCAGATAACCGCTGCCCCAGTAAATATAGTGCACCTAAAAACTAAACCAAGACTTTCATAAAAGGCATAATAAGACCCCTTTGATGTTGGATAAAATCTAGTGGTATTTGCAAACATTCTCAAGTAATCAATGGGAGTTAACTTAAAAGGGCAAGATGTTTGCAATGATGATGGTGTGAAATGGGGTAACTGAGCAGGAATATTGCCCGACCGTGTCTATTCTTTAGGCCAGACAACTGCTTATGTAACAGGAACAAGACAAAAATGGGAAGGGAGCCATTTTCTCATACATTTAGACTAATAGTGTAGTTCAAATTTATCTTTAAATTTTTTTCTTTTTTATCTGTAACTCTTTATTTCAAGCTATCGGTTTCTTTTTAATGCCTTGCGGATATTCTTCCTGCTTTCCTCTGTTTTTATACTGATAGACTATAACCTTTTGGCTTCCCTCACTTATATTTGGTCTTTTCCTGACACAAAGGCCTGAGCAGTGGAGTAAGAGGGCAAAGGGTGTGGGCCAGTTTATGTAATTTCTTTGTGCTGCGTGGTGTAAACAATTAGTTGATACACACACACACAGTGACAACCATATTGTGTTCAACCTATGTATTGTGTACTACTGTACTGTCGGCCTAAAATAATTTTAAACTACAATAAAAAATTAAACTACAATTAAAATATTAAATAAAGCAAAATGCAATTGAATTATATTGTTCTAGAGCTGCCTGAAAATCTTCTCAGGTTACAAAGTGATTTGTTTTTAGGTAGGTGTGCTAGCATTGTGGTAAATAACTACATATAATTTAATATATATTTTTAATATACTTTATATATAATACACTTACTTTATTTATATTATACATACTTTATATATAAATTATATATTAATATAAACTATAATAAAATTTATTATACCACATATTTAATTTCATATAAGTAGTAAAAGTAAATAAGCAGAGAGACAAAATTACAACATCCTGTTGATCTTGTCAAAAACAGCTCTGTTCACAGCATATTCAAATGATAACATTACAGCCAACCACAGATCAGATTTTATGCCAGGATCACTTCATTGTCCAATACATCTAATGGTCTCCAGCTATATTAGGGTGACCCTGCATGTGGGTTGAAGGTGGTCTTATTCTAAAAGCTAGCTATTTACATATAAGCAAGCTTGCTGGATAGTGCTTTTTTAACAGTCCATAACAAACTGGTTATTTTGTTATTTTAATCTTTTCTGAGCTGGAATGCATGCAAAATAACCAACTTAATGCAAAAAAGCTAAAAATGTGAAAATTTAATCCTGTGTCTTTTTTAAACAGCCATCACAGCAATCACAGCCTACATCAGACTTTGGCATTTACACCACCAAGAGTTAAACGCCCCATTCAATGTCCTTCATCCTGATTAGCTGCTACAGTGTGATCACGCAGCCAAGAGATGTTGACCTTCTGTACAACTCATCAATGTCCTTGTAGCTTAAACACACTCTGTTGACATAAAGATCTAGACAGGGAGAACAGTTTGTATAGGATGGAGAGTGTAAATATTATTGTTGAATATAAGGCTGTTTTATCGTGTCTGTGATTTAGAAAATTTTCACTTGTTTTAATCAATCAATACCACATGAGCAGTACAGTTTATTTAGTCTCTATCTCTTATAAAGCAAACATTTAACCTTGATATTGTACTGCTGAAAAGATACCACCATATTTTAAATCTCCTGAATTTGTCTGAATTGTGTACAATTGTTTCTCCGCTACAATCCTACTTAGTCTTAACTTATTTATGTATTTTTAAATCCATATCCATGTATTTTCACTCCATATTTCTGACACTGTCCTCATTAGAGTTGTTTTTACTGAAATAAATAACACCAGTTAAATACGACACACATTTTTGTTTGTAATTGCTATCACCACAATTGTGTATAATGTATTGGGTGCAACCACACACTCTGTGTGTGTTAAAAACTATAGGACATCACTGCACATACAGAATTGCATGACCATTTAGTGACTTCATGTGTATCTCTGTCATGTCTTTATCAATGTTGATAAAGAGACCTTCAGTTTTTAGAAAGATGCTATACAGAATAAACACACTATTTTTATGTGATTAATTAATAAGTCTGTAACATTATTGCAGACAGACCTACACAACAAGGGCATGTGATATTAAATAACTTCAGTTATAATAATCCAAGTTCATTATGCTGATTCACAAATGAGCAGAGAGAATTCAGGATCTTACATATACTAATGATCAGTCCTAACATGCATTTGTCTTAATGTCCCTGCTGTTGGCTAGATTACATGCAATGGTCCAATTAGACTGGATCAAGAGCTTAGTATAAGAACCATCACAGCAGAGGGATTGTTGAGTTCACAAAATAAATCTTTGCAGTCCAACGAGTCTGGAGAATGGTTTTTGAGTCATTTGACATTTCTGAGTATTTTGAGTGCTATATTCTCAGAATGATCATTGTGTGCAATGCAAAAAATGCACTTTTTACCCTGAGGGTGAACTGCAGAGTGTGGTTACAAACAGATAAGAACTGTTTTCAAGCAGGTATCTCTCATTGGTCAGACTAACAGGTAGTGACAGAATGATTCAGTTACATTAAATTACTCATATTGTGTCATATAACTTTTTGTTAGTAGTTAAAAATTACCAGAACATCTTTAGATCACCCAATAAATCATTTTTACAAAGTAGTTTTTTTTTAGCAAATCAAAGTCAAAAGATATTATAACAGAGTTTTTTATAATATTACACAGGTTAAAACTTTGTGTAACATGGAGTAAGCCTACATACTTTTAAGTGAATTGTGTGTGTTTGTGGTTGGGTGGGTGCATGTGGAAATGACCTTAATTATTTTTAAAAGGCCTATTTCTTAGCCAGTCCTGCAACACTATTGGTTGCCACTGTTTTGGACTGTTGAAGAGAAGGAAGTCCCATGGTCTGAACTGGCAGTCACTCCCATTTTCCTGCACTTTGTTTTCTTGTTCACTATAAGGATCAGAAATCTCTGAATCAACTGATCCAAAAATTAAATCTTTGTAGTTGGGGAAAGAGTGGAAGTCTGGTTTTTGTAAGAGTCTCGCTCTCTGTCCATGGGAAGGAAGAGGCACACAAAGCCCTAAGGAGGGGATTGTTTTGGTTGAGATGCAAGGTTTTACCCCTCAGGAGGGTGAAGTTTGGGCTTGTGTCAGCATTCTAAACAGTGGCATTGCATAAACGACCCGCTGAAAAAAAATACCATAGGGAGCACACAGAGGAACAGAGACCGCTCATTGCTAAACTGTTTTGCTTATTTTCTGTTATTTCTTCCACAATGTTTTATTTTCTTCCAGAATTAGACATGGGTTCACTGTGTGGTTGTGAACCCATGTCTACAGACAGCATCACTCACCAATGTTGTGATTCAATTAAACGTGTTGGTGTATATAAAGCTGCTCTAAACAAAGGCTAAGATACACTACAGGTCCAAGAAAACATCTGACCACAGGTTCTGTATTGACATGCTAGCATGGTTGTTCCATGATGGTTTGGACATGCACCATAAAATCAATATATCTTGATGTCCTGTAAATCAAAGTTTCATTGTATTACACTTGTATTACACTTGACGTTTTGTAAAACTAAACATTTTGAAAGAAATGTTGGTAACATACAGAATAATAATATTACAGGACAATATCAATTAACAACAAATCTGAACTGATTAGTCTGTGTTCTGAAGACTGAACTGGACAGCTCTTAACACGTGTCTTGTGGCTCAATGAACGTGGTGTTACTGGCAGGCCAATATAAGGACTTATGTCCTTGCCATTACATTTTGTATTTACCCAACACAAAACACTTATTTTGTGTCTCCAGTGCGGTACCTGTGCAAAGAATGGGAAGCTGTGTGAGACCACCTCCATTTGCTTCCATTTGCCTGTGGAAGCTGGGAAGGGATGTGCGTCATATTCCAAACAGAAATAACAAGGACAATAACAAATAAACGAGAAAGGCGGCTGGATTTGGTTAAAGTCCAGCAGACATTTTAGTACAAAAATGACTTCACAGGCGACACAGTGAGGAGGACTTTAGTGCGTTGGTGTTTCTGATAACATTTAGCTGAACTATGGGTTAGCCGAGGACACCAGTTTCTTTGCTGCTCTTATGACCTGTTTTGGCAAATTTGCAATGGCTGACAGTTTTATTATTGACATTTAAAAGATGACTGCAGCCAAAAATGAAGGTTCTGTCATTATTTACTCATCTTCATGTCTTTAAGAACCCGTATAACAGCAAAAAGGGTTTCAGACAATCTGACGGCAAGTACATGATGAGCTAATTTTTACTTTTAAAAGCTAATCAGATTACTTACCAACTGTGATTTTTGCAAACCCTGATTCATGGTTTTCAGCATTGTGGTTGGAATGGGGTTGAGGAAATTTGCGAATGGAAAATTCTTTTAAGTAGCATGTCTATATTGGTGAATATCCTGGGGCTGTTTAGGGACATTTTCTGGGCACACCACAGCAATAGTTAGCATGGAACATTTTGGGGTGGGGGGGGGATCTTTGAATAGGACAAGCCCTGTCTGCTCCCCCTGCACAAGGGCCAGAGTTACACAGTTTACCAAGTCAGTCTGACTTGTAGTTAGTCCATCCACTCAGCATATTAGTGAAATGTGACAATTTCTGTCAATTAATCTAATAGCTGTATGTATGTTGTGTCTTTCCTAAGGAGAGTGAAGGTGTGTCGACCTGTCATTACTAAAAAAATTAAACAAGCTGAACCATGAAATACAATTGAAATGACAGAAATAACACACTGGTACCTTGACAGTGCCAAGGGCAGGCAGCTTAATGGTGATGGATTCCTTGTTTGTTTTTAAAATTGCTGAGCTGCAGATTAATTTCAGAGCTGGGAGGCCATCTATTAAATAGACTGAAGGATGCACATGTTTAAAATGTTTTTACAGTTTTACCTGACTGATGAACGCATGAATACATGTTGTAGTTGGCTCAAAAAAACAAGTTAAAAAAAACAAGTGGAACACTTTATTGGTTTATAAAAATGCAGCCATGTATGACAGCATAATATCATGATGTTTAATGTTCTACAGCAAAGGTATGTTAACTTGGGCTGCATTCATGGAATTACAGTGAAAATTACTGGGCAGCAAGTGATGGGTCATTTTACATTTAAACAAAAGCATCACCTTGGTATGTAAATTACATGGAAAATCAATGAACGTATCACCACAGCATCTTTTTATGGCTGCACTATAGTACAGAGCAGTGCACAAAGGATATTTTTAATGACTGAATACACAGAGAAAAGCAATGGGGTTTGTAATGCTTTAATAAGATATCAGTGCAGAGATACAACTTCTTATTGGGTAGAATTTCCCATACAGTAATGTCACCAATAATTATAACAACAGTATTATAATAATGTCAATATAAATTTAGAATATTAAAATTGTATGTACTTAATGTGACTAAAACAACCATTGTTTTAATATAGTACATGCTATCAAAATACACTGCTTATATTGTGCATCAGCATCCTAATGTTGTCTTTAAAGTTGAAATTAAATCACGTTAAAGTAAGGGCAGTATGATTTAATATTTGCCAGAGGTTAAGACCAGTGAAAGGAAACTTACCACTGCACTCTGCACATTCAAAGTCTTCCTACAAATGTGCCAAGACTGTCTCCTTAACACCAACATCATGGGCTGCACAATTAGAAAGCCACTGAACTAAACGATGAGTTCCTGTGTGACACTTTTACTTTGGCATTTTGCAAAAATTCAAGTCATAAATATAAAGCATTGCTTTGTGTCGTGGCTGCAATGTGTGCTGTGTTTCTAAACAGACAGGGCTCAAAGGCACCTACATTTAATTGTGATAAGGCACCTTTGTTACAGTTTAAATAGGAGATTATTGCCATTGTTTAAAACCAATACTAAAAAGAGAAAAAAATAGAAGTATTGTAATGTAATGAGTTGACTTTTCATAGTTTGAATTTCTGCAACAGATGTTTATTTCTCTGATTCAGAGACAATATATAAACTGTCATTTTATTCATGCTTCAAATTAAAACTGATTTATTTGGTCTTATTAAAACATTTTGTCCTAACCTCACCAAACGATTCTATTCATATAACCCATGATGTTTTAGAGGGTGTAAAGATCTGTCTGAAAAAGAACTGTCTGTAATCACAGCAGCAGGTAAAGTGTACATGAGTCCTCAATATCCAAATATATCTGCAAAATACAGTTTTAAATCTCTGCCTGCCTGTCTGTGACATTTGAATTGAAAGTTAACTAAACAGCCCTAACTCAGACACAACATGACATGAGAAACAAAACCTGGTTATCTAAGTAAGGCAGATACTAAACATTTATGGATAAACCAATAACAAAATACATATTCCTGCATAAATAAAAATTAAGCCTGTTTTATTGTAATTACATGTACTTTATCTAATGCTAATGTTTTACTGTACTGTCATAACACACTATACTGATTTTTATTCTTTTTTTATACTCACTGTTTTTTAATACTGAAAATACTAAAAACCTTTTGAGAATTAAAAGCTATTTTTGTAGGATTTTGGGAGAAATTGTAAACATTGTTCTAACGAATGCAACAAATGCAAACACAAATGCAAATGTTATTTTCTTTTGACTGTGGGATTAAAAAAGACTCGTTATGTCCCACAAGGTTCATCTTTCTACTGAAGTGGCTTTGCTTAGTTGTGCAGTGCATATCTCTGACAGATATGATCTCACACAGCTAATCCTTTATAAAGAAAGATCTCTGGTCTGTGTGCCAAACCTTATCTTTGTACCTTGAATTACTTTAAATCTTCGTCACTTTGTTTTCTCTAGGGATTTATCCAAAGGTTAAAATTTAACAAAACATCCAAAGTGTGTGTGGTTGTTTGTTTGTGTGTGTTTGTGAATGTCTGTCTAAGCATGACAAAACAGCAATCTCAAGGGCTTGCAACAGGCATAACTTTACCAGTATTAAAATAATATAATTTTAATAGATTTGAAAACTGAATTATTCAACTTTAAAGACAACCTCAAAGTTTATTTTAAAACTCAATTGGAATAAAAGTAGTTAATGGTCTCATCTAAAAATGCATGTGAGTAAAACTGCATGAAACAATTTTTTTCACAATAGCAAGAAAATGCTAAGAATAAACTTATTTTAAAGGACCCACTTTTCTACATAATGTTTCAATAACTGATTAAAAAACTTTTTACTCCAATTTTATGAAACAAATTGTACTGGCCTGCCAATTACTGAAATATATGTTTGCATATTTCCAGATAAATGCCACAAAGAACACTGGACACAAGCACTATAGACTGTGTTCCACTATAAGGACTCTGATTTACATCTACTGAATAGACAAGACAAAGTACCAGGACAAATAAGCACTACAACACGTAACTTTATCATTTAAGTAGAAATCTATAGAAATCTTTAGAGCATCTTCCTTTAAATATGTATGTTTACAACTAAATTGACAAAAATATATGTATTTAGAGTGGTCTCCACAATAAGGCAATAATCAGACACAATAACCAAGCAATGCCACTAAATAAACAAAATAAGGCACAAAAAATGAAGTGGTCAGTCAAGAAAAGGCTTAATGTGGCAGAGGTAGGAAAGTTAGAGCAATTTAAAGAAATTACAGTAGATCATTTTTCTTTGCATTTTTGTTTTGTTTTTGTCTGACATTGACAGATAGCAAGAAAGACAAAAGAAGAATTTACTGAAAATATCTTTCATAAAACTATCTGACAAGCAGAGCGAGGGCCGTCCAAAAAACATGACAACACAACAGTGAAACTCCTCCAAAAGCACTAAAACTCATTCAGAAACGGTTTTGTAACAAAAAAACATAGTACATGTATATAATTTATAAAGATGATGACAATAAAAATAGAATCAAAGCTACATTTGCCGTATATGCAGTCAGGTACACTGTAAGCATGTGTGTTTATTTGTGTGTATACGAATATGTGTTGTAAACTGGGATGGTTCATGTCAAGTTGGCAACAGGTGAGATGGGAGATTAAGAAGGACGACTGCATTTCTGATGGCTAGTTTAGCAACTGGTTTAAGTGGCCTGGTCTAATGCCTTTAGAAGGTCACTACCCTGGAGCAAATGAAGATTTCCTTGCAAGGGGATGTTGACCTCACAGTCGTATCGTGTCAGTTCAGGCAGAGAGTAGGTGTCAAAGGAAGGCCCAATAAGACGACTCGCAATACCTGCAAATGCAACCAGTTCTAAGAGTCAGTATCAACAATGCATATGTGTGCAGATAAACAATGCGGTTGTGTTTGTGTTGGTTCAACATAATGAGCTCACCGTCCATTTTTGAGGAAGTCTGCATGTTGAACTCTCTGTATGTACAGCTCTGCTCTCTGTAGCGTTTTGTAGCCGGTCCGGCCTGATTACCTGCATACTGGGTCTTCCTGTGCTGGTGCTCTATTCCTCCATTATGGGACATGCCTTTGTCTAGGAAAACGGATTATAATGATAATGTTGTAGTTAGGCAAATGTGTAAATAGATCTAACTATAACATGTGAATTACATTTTAACTTTTTCTTTAGAAACGTGATATTGTTTTCAGTGAGTAATATATGGGTCTGTTGTTAACCTGATAAAGCGCTATTGCTGAGAGACTTCCTGTCCATGATGGCACAGCTCTCATTCCTAATTCTCTTCCATGTGATCTGCTGTGACTTAGTAGGATGTGCCTCAATCTAAGAAATACAGGTAACATTTGTTAAAGTCAAGAAATACAGAGAAACAATATAAAACATAATATATTATACAATATATTTACATATTAAAAACACATTCCTGTAGCTTTAAAGTAAATATATAAATATGTAAAAATGTAATCATGTTTTTAAGTAACAAACCATGGCCATCTGTGTGAACGAGCGCTTGAAATTGTTAGCGAGGGCAAGTCGGGCTGGACTCATATCTCCGTAATTCTGCACAAAGTTCTCCATGGGTCTGCAAAACATAATTCATACCAAATGCAAAGAATAAAGTTCTGCATATTATTTTAATACTAAATCAAGAGTAAAGTTTGTTAACTCTGGACCACTAGTGAAATCAAACAGAATTATGAAAATAACTGGTCTGTAGTTCCGCCCCCAAATTCATGCTATTGGTTAAACCAAACAAACTGCACTTGCAATTCTATTTGTTGCCACTAGTAGGGCATAAATTACACACTTTAGTTTCAAAGACTGAGACATGCAATGCAAAATTACCTTTGCAGATAATGTGGCATCCGGTTTACTGGCATGATTTGGCAGGAACGCTTTGCAGCTAAAGGATCCATCATTCCAGTCTTATGTAATGGAGGGTCAGGTGGCCAATGTAGATTTTGACGGCCGCCCATTGAAGACAAAGGGGTGCTGGCTGGATCATGGTAAGGAGGCACTTGCATGGGGCCGCTGCTGTAGGGTCGGGCCTGCCATGACTCCACAGAACCCCCACTGACGGTCTGCTTTTCCCTTCCTGAGCTTATGTTAGGCTGGAACTGAGATGCTGAGGGGGACCCTAAGGGCTGAAAGAGACTGGTGATGTTGCTGAAGCTCTGCTGGGTAGTTCCAAGGCCTCCAATCTCAGAGGAAGGTTCTTCTGGGCAGATGGGATTGAGCTGGAAGTCCTCCCCATCCATGGGAATGTAGGGAGCCAGTGTCTCTAAGTCCAGATCACTTAAGTCAGTCTAAATGGTAATGGAGAGATCAAAGGTTAGGAGGACCATATTCCACATCACACCTGATTCACCAGACTTTAAATGTAAGGGTTACAGTTTAATGTAAAATCAGATATTATATATCTGTTATCTCATCTGCTAGGTATTATATAACTATTATTAAGGTTAAATATCTTTTAACCTCTTGGTTGCAGGTCTTTGACTCTTGTGTGCCCAATGAAAGCAGTTTCTCTGTAAGCTCCACCTTCAGGTCACTGTCTCCTGTGTTGTAGTAATCATCTGGGCTGCTGGGCTGTTCAACAGAAGAAATACACCACAGAGGTCAGAAAAAGTGTCCCTGGATGAACAAAATAAGTGTTATTTGTTTGCAAAATTTTGCAGTCGTGTTTACCGTAGAGCAGCTACTTAGGCTCGGAGTTGCACTGCTTGGAGGCGGAGCTTGAGGCACAGTGAAAGTGGAGGCCATCTTGGACATGTCTCCAGTATAGCTTTTCTTGTCATGAATGGGAGGAGCAATCGAAGATACTTTGTTATACATAGTGTGTTCCTCATACTGGGGCAGACCTAAAGAACAGTGATATGTGAACATTAGTCACATGAAAGTTGACCTACCAAAGCTGTTGGTAGCCAGATGTGTCAAAGAAAAAAGTAAAAGACTGATATTAAATGATTAATTAGTAATGTAAGTTAAATAATAAAGATTTTATTGCATAGTGACATTATATTCATGAGAATTTATTTTGATCAGACTATCAAAAATGACTATAATGCAGTGATTATGACCTTGCTTTCTAAATATTAGCATCAACAAATTAAGAATGTTATTGGTTCACGTCTATAAAAACAATGGGCTCTTACCAAAGTCGAGCGAGATAATTGTGTCACCAGGTGTAGGTGCCAGCTGGGTGAGATCCTCGGGTTCTTCTTTGAGAAGTTTGGAGAAGAGCGTATCACCTGCCATATGATGAGTCTTGAACAAAGACTCAGTCTGATCCATAGAGAAGATCATCGACTTCTCCTCAATGTCACTAAGACATAACAGAAAGTTTAGGATTCATGAGCTCTTATGTCTCTTATGTCTACAGTTAGAAGAGATCATAGTGGACAGAGGCAGGGTTAAAGCTATTGGGACATTATTCAGACTCAAGACATAATAGACAATGGCTCTTTTTCAAAATGTAATTACAGTTGTACAGATGTTTATCAAACCTTCTGGTAAGGATTTATTACCATTAATTTGCATTAAAATTTGACAAATCATTTACCCAATGTAATGTACAAATTACATATTTATGTTATAAACTAATAGTTTTGCTTGATTGGATATTTTATGACTATAGCTCAAACTTGACTTTAAAACTATAAAGATATGGTTTGAATAGTGAATTTCTTTTTCCCTCCACATACATTTATCTTCATACAGCCTCCTGTGCAGTGACTGTGTAGATTCTTGTGTGTAATCGACCGGAAAAAAAAAGTCGATTACCATGACAACAGTAAAGCTTTTTATTTATCCATAACTTAAACCTTTAACACTATTTTATGGCTGCCTTGCAAATACTGCTGTTACCTTTAGGATATACAAATACAACTTGACTACAATATTCTTTTTTATCTTTAATTGAATTACAGGCTTTGATGAACAGGGACAAGAAAGTGCTGGAGTGCAGATAATCGTACAAACAAAGCTTTGCCACCTCTCATTTTTGCCTCACCTCAGCACGTAGTTCACGCACACAATGCACTGTGGCTGGGAGTTGCGGCTGTTGTAAATGACGGTGCCCTGGGTCTCCACCCACACATAACCCCCATGCTTAGCCAACATCCTGTACTGACCACTCACTGCCTGACCTTTAGTACACACTAAAGAGGGAAAAAATATAATCATTTCAAAGATATATTAACAAGACGTACGTACATTAAATGGCAAAAGCACTTAAAAGCACTTGACAAAAGCACTTAAAATACTCAATTTGCAATCGAAAACCAAAATGGGGTTGGAAAAATAATTTGGCTACATTCCAAATCATGGGATGGAATTTGAATTGAGTTGGCCACACCCACAGGATGTTAAAATAAAATGACAGCGAGAGGAATTTACTGATTTGCAATGAAAATTTCATTTGTAATTAAATTCAACACTCTACGTTCTTAAGTTTCCATTGTGAAGACTTTAAAATTAGGGATAATTAGAGCATTCTGGGAAATATTCCCAGGCAAAGTTGTTTTTTGTATTTGAACTAAATAAAAATGTAGTACACAGTTTTATATATACAGTTTTTTAATGACTGGCATCTATTAATTTCAGAAATGCCTTGTGATGTGTGTAAATTGTCTTTCTCTTTTTTATATTGTTTTAAACCTCAGTTCCAGCTTGCAGTTTCCATCTTTAACCTTCTAAATGTGTTCTATTTTGTAAGCTATTTTCTCTTCAAAGGTCAAATGTTTAATGACTAAGAGAGTTCTTGGGTAGCTGTAACATTAGTTAAAACATGCAGACAGACAGCGGGATCCATCAAGGGAGAGCTAACATAAGCAACATACATTCAGAGAGACACAGACAATGAGGGATTGCTGATCTGGTTTTGACAGTCAGTCTCTCTGGCTTTCGCCCTGGACTCTGTCCAAATCTGTCGTGGGAAAGGCTGGTTGTGGGTCATGTGGTTCACAACCGGCCTGTGTATGCATTGCTCCACATAACAGTCTCATTGCTGCAGCGAGTCTTGCAACTGTGTATGTGTATGGCCTGAAGGTAAGACGAACAGAAAGGCTGTTCTGTAAATAGCCAGTGGCCTTGAGTGAACATCTATGCTATGTGCTTGTGAATGTATATGTCCTCTTTGGAGAAGTATGCAATCTTTAAGACTAAGGGGCAGATTTTAAACAGTAACTTTTGAGAGCACTATATCAGTGTTAACCCCTGCATCTTATTCTCTAACCTCATTATGAATGTTCATCATTCATAATGAGGCTTATTATACATATAATGAAATATATTTACATTTTTTAACATTTTTATATTCATTATGTATACATAAATACAAATGCATAGATTTTAGAATTTTTAACAATTTTATAATTCTTATTTCTCAACAGCCTCATTTATATCTAATTCTTTTTATTACATTTATCTTTTTATTAAAGTTTTAAGAAATCCATCGGAGACAAAGTTGATACCGATATGAAACACAACTGAGAACTCCAAATCTCCTGAGCTATGAAAGAGAAGCTTCTGAGCAATAAAATGTTCCCCTGGCCGTTCAAACAAATGTGTCACAAGGCTCTTTTCTCTCAACAAGCCTAATCCAGATCAACAATATTTTTCTCCTGTACACGCTCCTAAAAAGACTCAAATTACATGTTAATGTCACTGTGGACAGAAGCCACTCCACTTCCAGCATCTGATTAGGGAGCATTCTGGGACACCTGGCCAGGCTGAGGAGCACCATCCCTGTCTACCGCTGGTTTGTTATCTACTCTTTCACCCATAATGGGGTTCAAGACGTCCTAATGGGTGCTGCGGTCATCCCTAATAGAGCCAATTCAATAAGGCTCCTTTGAATCGCATTCATAACTCATGCATGCAAAATGACTTGGGAGGGGGGCTGGCAATCTTATATATATATATATATATTGTACAATATATACAGTTGTATATATTGTAAGAAACTATAGACTATATATAGTCTATATATAAACTATATATATATATAGTTTAGGAAATCCATCTGAGACATATAACTCCAGTTTCTTTCTAAAAAAACATGCTAACTATGGGAGCGCATGTCTCGTCACCTGTACTGACCCGAACCTGTTTCACAGAACCAGGTCATCAGCACCTCCCCTCTCTAATCCACTTGCCTGTTTAACTCACATGGTATCGTTTGATGCAGGCAATACGACTTATTAAAGATGGTGATGTTAGGTGTGTGTGTGTGTGTGTAACAGTATTAGTCACATGGTTTAACATGTGAATGTGATTTTATTTTTTAAACAAAGAAATTAAAGACCTACAGTTCTGGTGGCTTTTGGTGACACTGCTGGAGTCCAGAGCATGGTAGAAATCATATGCAGATCGACCCAGAAGATCTTCAGGACTGTAACCCATTAAATCAGTAACTCTGGAAAATAAAAAATGAGATGCAGATAAAATTAACACATACAAAATTATTCTCTAAAGTTTTTACACGGTTACTTGCTTTGATCTGTATGAAATTAAAATGTTTAAGTGAGTTCAATAATGATTTTTGCTCATATTGTCAGTTTGGCTTATCTGCATCTCTGTATTCATGTTGGATTTTCATGTTCTGAGAGGACATTCTAAAGAAGTCATGGTTATTACACCATACAAACTGTATGTGTCTATCCGTCTACACTAACTCTACCCTTAAACCTACCTAAAAAGAAATCAGCTATTTTAGCTAAAATTTTTAAGCTTGTTTTTCCATGTTAACCTAAAACACACACACACACACTTAAGTAAAATAAGGGAGATGAAAAACTACTGTAAACTACTCTTTGGCTCTATGTTTCATCTTTACACTAGGCTCTATGCTGGGCTTCAAAAATATGTGCAATTTTCTCTGAATTACCAAGTAATTCTGAGATCACAACAATAACCATAATTACTGGAGGATAGCTTGAAAAATGACTCTACTTTTCATTAATTCTCCAGGTGACATAAGTCAGAGTTCTTCTAGAATGCAGTGCATGTTTCAAAAGCTTCCTGTCATCAATCTTCACCTCCATTATGACATAATATCAACATAATATTCCTTCCCTAGTGTTCAATTCCTACCACAAGTCAGCCATTATCCAACATGGCTGATGCTCATAATTCTTCAGGATGGAATCATTTATTCAAAAATACATTTAAATGTAGTTTTATGACTGTAATTACATCTCATCTATGATGATGAGGTTTTCACTGATTTCAATTTTGGTTTGAAAAATGTTTAGGTACAATTTTTAAAAATCAGAAGAAGAATGAATTTGTTCTAAAGTTTATATCTTGAAGAAACTTTAATATAATAGAATTATATTAAATTATATTTAAGAGAAATAGAAATATTTTAATAGAAATATTTTTGAAAATAAATGGTATTTTTTACTGGCACGTTTACTATAACAATTGCGAAATGAAGTAGACCAACAACTTACAACTAATCTCTCATAGTTCAAACTTTTAAAAGTTTAAGATCTGTTTAACCCGTACTTATCATCTAGGCAATCACTTTCATATGCTTTCAGCAAAGATGATATGTTTTGACAGTATTAAATACAATGTGTTCTGGGAATTATGTGTGTTAAAACAACATGTCAAATGATCACTCAATAGTTGCTCAGTGCTAATGGCTTCAGTAGGGAAACAGGTTTTGTGCTGTGATGTTCTGTTTACTGACAGAACATCATCAATCACAGAAATCATGAGGTGAACTCAGCTGTGCCAGAACTGTGTGTGTTCAGGAAGCAGATTTATTTTGTTGTAGGAGCCATAAGCACCTGAAGCGGCGCATGTCCACTGCTGAATCAGTCACCTGAAACGTCTGTCACATTTTACTCATTGGTTTATACTTAAAAAAAACAATATATTGTAGCTTGTTATATTTGCTTTTTGATAAGTGTGTGCATAAGTGCAATTTATCAAATGTTTATCAAATGCTGCCCCATTGTTACAAGTGTAGGCTAAATCTTCACCCGTCATGCAATATACTGCTATACTGCATAATATAAAATATAAAGCATGTACAAAGACGTTCTAACATGATGACATTTTAAAATTTCTGTGTGTCTTCCTAATACCTTGTTTCTTGGCATGAATATTCTATATCTTGTTTTGCTAAAATGTATTTTTACATGTATTTGTTTATTTTAAAGTTTTGTATCCTATTTTTGAAAAGTAATACACCTTCAGCATGATGTGGGATGAATGAGTGTAAAATGTGTCCCCTGATACTACTCTGGTATGGTAGTGTGTGTACCTGTCATCACAGTATGTGAACTTCATGTCCATGCTGTGGCGGCTCAGAAAGGTTTTACTGTCGAGGGGCGTGTCGATGTTTGAGGGATGGGGAATGGGCTCACACATCATGACCACACAGGTGAGGGGCGGGTCTTTAAAACCACATAGCACACGTGCTGGGCAGCCGTTACACACCTTCAGATGCCCAGTGCAGTGCAGGACCTAAGAGAATAACTTCGTTATACATAAAGTCTGATTCCAGATCAGCGCTGCTCATAAAATGGATGTTATTCACCTTCCAGCTGGCTGACTTGAGGTTGACGGTGCGACCGCGATTTGTGACTGTGCATTTCATTCTCATGAAGAAATCTCTCTCTGTGCTCAGCTCCTTGCCTTTCTTGCCCATGCCTACAGATTAACAAACACACACACATAGTGAGAAAGAGAGCAAGACAGACAGAGAGAGAGAGTCTTAGGTCAGAAACGGCAAATCTCAGGAAAACATTCCATTGAGTAACTGAATTTTCTGCATTCCTGCAAGGAAATAAAGAATAAGCTAAGAAGAGGACATGTTTGATTTTAAACATTGTTTAAAGTGCAATTTGTTGTGAAAGACATCTAAAATGAATTACTTGCTTTTAATGCATGCTAAGCAGTAAAACATACAGTGTACATACAAAACTCCTTTTAATTTTAAGTACTGTGTTTTTAATTACAAAGACGTTTGTTTAGTTGTTCATCTTGATGATGTCCAAAATATATATTATAGTCTGATGCGTGATACATGGCAATACAGATTTTATTGCATTGCAAACAAAGTGGAGCCCAAGTGCATTACAGCTCCTCTCATTGCTAAACAGAATAGACATTTAAATGCCCATCAGAATGAATATTTAAATAATGCAGTGTAATCTGTTTTCGGAAAGAAAACACCCATTAAAGGCAGAGGGTAGACATATTCTACTATGCCACCTTCAGCATTAACATAAACAGTTGATTTATGTCTTAAGTAATGGTAATTAGTTGGAAATCAGATATGTATCAACACAGTATATTGGGTCTTTTTATTGTCTTAAAGTGATAGCAACTAAAATCCAGCTGCTGTTTGTATAATTAGTCTTAATCATATTATTTCCTGCTGGGCAGAGAAAAATGTAGGTGCAATTAAAACAGACTTCTAAGCAGTTGTATACAACAACATGTTTTTTGCCATCATAAGTGGATAGAGATTTGTGCTGTGTAGTTCCAAAATCTTTATATGACATGATAAATTTCAAGGTAGCATTATGTGACAAACAAAATTATGTACTAAAAAAACCTTCCTGTAAAGCCATTTGTAAGGCCAATGGAAGATAGGTGACTGCTCACCTATCACAAGCAGTTTAACAAAATGCAGTAAAAGCAGTTTAAAAATATATTGCTTTTTGGCACTTCCTCGTTCACTTTAATGATATCAAGACATGTGGTGTGGATATATCATTTTTTGAAGCATTGTACTATTGTGCTCCAAATAGAAAAAAAACCTTGGAAAGACACAAGGGTGAGTAAATGATGACAATTATGTTTAACTTTTCCCGTAAAACATCCTTTTAATCTCTCTATCTATAAAAACAATAGCTTATGAGTTCAGCCCCAATGACTTCACTAATGTTATAGAAGTCAGTGACATTTAGAACAGTTACAGGCTACAGTCATGAGGTCAAAGTTCAAGCACTGGCCAATGACACGTCAGAAGCTACTTTAGTACATTGTATTCTAATCGTGGTTGAAGGAGCAGCATACGAGGTCCTTTGTTGTAGAAACGCATCACAGGTGACAGCACTGCCCTCTCAACAACTCTATCAATAGAGCTAAAAAAGCAGAGACAACACGCTGCAGCATTCTGTCATATTGAAGGAGGCAACCACCTCAAATAGCAACACTGAAACTTGACCAAAGCAAAACAGAGGTTATAAGAAGCATGCAAGGAGTGGAAAGGGGGAATGAAAAAGTGGAGGGAGTGCAAGGAGTGGAAAGGGGGAATGAAAAAGTGGAGGTCAAAAAAAATGTTGAAGGAATAAAAAAGCTTGGGGTTGTGGTTGTTGTTGTTTTAAAAGGCATTATTGTTTGTGTCAGCCCTTTAGTGAAATAAGCATTTAAGGTACTGTGTAATTCGATGAACAAGGATGTACATGTGTTATTTTGTACTCAGAACCCATGCATTAAAATCTAAAATGTTGGCGTTTCTGTCAGGCTGATAGGATGTTCTCTGTCATTCTCACATGTGTCTGTCTACATATACCAGAATTTAAGATTATAAGGCTGGACTCTAAGGTGGAACTAGATGGACTGAATACACAGAAGCCTCAGCTGACAGTAGCTATTCGTAGCTTTGAAAACAACATACCGGCTTTGAGGCTGAGGTTTTCACGGATCTCCTCGTGGTCACAGGGGTGAGTGAAGTCAAAGATGCTATGCCCTGTTAGTTCCACCTACAGCCAAAGAAAGAAAAAAATTATGCTGTAATTTCAGTTTTCTAGAAATGCAATGAAAGACATTACATTTGTAAATAATGATAAAAATACACTCTTGATGGGTTTTGTGAGATGAACTGACATAAATGACCTTATACTTGGCACAGTTTATCTGATAAGAAATTGATAACGGCTACTATTTGGCAAAACAGCAGCCGTGTGTAAGGAAGCAATCATTAGACAGTAGATAAGTATAAGGGCCAGAGTCTGGACTTCTGCATGAGTATGAAGCGACACATCCTTCCTCACAAGCTTAAAGGAAACAGGCTTGTGCTGTGGTTAATAATGGCATTTATCTGCCATGATTAAGTGAACCCACAGGAAATACACTACGTCTGCTAAAAAGATCTGTCTGCAGTGTTACAATCTTACAATACTTATTATTAAAAGAAACAAGTTTTAAAGTATTGTGTGTTCCTGTAGCTGAACTGGTAGAGCATTGCATTAGTAGTGCAAAGGTTGTGGGTTCTGCTGGTCTCCCAGCTGTTCAATTTGGTCTTTAGCTCTAAGCTAGTTTTGGTTGCCTGACCTAAACACATCTAAAACAAGCGAAACAGAACCGTCTAACTAGGCTGGTTTAAACTGTTTAAATTAGCTTTTGACCCATTTCACTGCATGTGTCCAACCATTACCTCTGTGAGACCCATGAATTTGTTGATGTTTTCCGATAAGAAGATCATGTCTCCGTCTGATGTTACCACGGTAATGAAGCCACCCAATGACTTTAGATACCAGCTGTCCATTAATTTGTCTACCTCTGACACCTCTGTGATGGTAGCACAACCTGCAATACAACACAAAACACAAGATTAACCGTGTATGTGTGTGTGTGTGTTGCTGTGAACACTCGCCCATCTTCTTCTGGCTCTTACGTCCTTGGCTGACATCCAAAATAAACAACAGCAACTTCATCCTGTTAATCTGAACCCTCCCAACAACACTGACCTCTGTTTTGTCACTGCGCTACGCACACACATACAGTACTGTAACAACATGCACTAGAAATACTCACATATGCTTACACAAAGACCCACAATGCACTGCTGTTCTGGTGATACTCAAATCTGTCTATCAATTTAAAGAGACAGACCTCAGCTGTTACCTTATGTGTGGAAGAGCCATATCTGTGACAAACATTTGAAAGATTGCACAATCAGGGCCAGAATTTGTGGTTATGCTTCTTTGAATATCACATGAACTTTTGGAAAAATACATAAACTTATACATAAACACTTAATGTATAGATTTTTAGATTGATAAACTTAAGCATATACATATATCAAGGTTAAAAAAACCCTTTGTAAATTGTGGTATTTTTATTTAAAACTGCTATTTTTATTATGTATTAGATCATTTTATATTAACTGAGAAAAATGTGAATAATAAAAATATACAATACAAATGATAATTAATAAATGCATTTGGGTTACGGCCGTGGACATCAATTAGGAAAAAACTAAACTCCCACAATGACGGTAATACCAAGAAATGTGGGTGCCAGACTTTGGTTGAATACTGTGGTAGATCTGGCAGGGGTTAAGGAGGGAGGTGGAGTGAACCAGGACATGGAGAACAGAGAGGCTCCACACCGGGGGGTCGGAAGCCTGTGATTGCTCCAGTGTGCTTCCTTCAGATAAGAAACTTTCTCAAGGCCCATTGAGAACCCTGAGCTGGATTCAGGCCGAGTCCTGAGACCATGGCCCCAAGAGAATGAAGGTTACGTCTTTGACAGAATTCTTGCATGGTGTCTTTCATTATAGGACTAAATCCTTCCACAAACTAACCATCGATCATCAATAAACCCCAATATTGTGTGAATATGTATTGGGATATACATGTATAGAATGGGAATCATACACTGTACTGCATGACAATCAGACATGTTCACTGAATACTTATATCTGAATACTGTCATTCATTCTGAATGTTCTAGACTACACTGTTATAGTTATTTTACATAAAAAAAGAACTAAAGATCATGTGGGCAAAAAAATGTTCAAAGCCCTGCCTAATGCAGCTGCCCTGACTAAAACACAAAAATAAATTATCTTGTGAAACTGTTTTGATGCACTTTCCCCATAACTTTACAGACCTCTGACCTTGAATAGTGTGTCCTAGAGGAAATGGCATCTCTTACTGACAAAGGTAGTTTATCAACAAAAAACAAGAAACACTGACAGCCCATGTGTGTATTTCACTGTTGAAACTTATTTCTATGACTGCAAATAGAGTAATTATAGTAGCAGTGAGTCATGGTCTTTAATAAGATAGTATCTTTGCAAAGAGTTATTTCATAACAGGCCTTTTTGAGCCGCCCATGGACTAAAACATAGACCCAGGGAATCAGTGGGTGAGGGAATCAGTGAATCTATATATCAGTTTATAGGGGCCTGGGGAACTTATTTAAAAGGTGTTTCCCATACACCCACAGCATGGGTATGGTAACACTGGAGGGAGGAGGGGATGGATGGATGTGTGGCGCCAGCGTCGGCCTGTGTTTTGGCTGGCCTGAAATGAAGAGCACCGGGCTTGAAGAAAGCACCAATCATACTTCTAGCATGGATCTCACAGACCAGCTGATAACACTATCTGATGTGTCATCTCATACTGACAGGGCTGCCTTTCAATGTTTGTATACTCTATTACTGGCTCTCTCTCGCTCTGTCTCTCCATTTCTGCATGTACCATGCACTTGAACATCTGACTTTCAAGTTCAAACTTTCGAAATCCTCCTCAAATTACTTCAACCAGACACCGACCTGCACCAAAGGCAATTTACAGTAGCAGCCCGCAGGCAAAACTGCGAGCTAATTCTGTTCTCTGTCATGTTTAGTGTCTGTACAAATACAGAAAGGAATGTCGAATGCAGGAGCTCCTTTGTCCAGATTCCGGACATTCTAATTTTAAAATCAAGACACACAAACAATACCAGCAAACTCACATCCTCTCATCTCTCTCAGTCAAAGACACTTTCAAAAGAACAGAAGCAGTGCAGCAGCCCTTAAAGAAACAGTTCAGTCCAAATCAAAAATACTGTCAGAACCATCATTTTGTAGCATTTCTTCATGTTGTTCCAAACCTGTACAACCTGAACTCAAAAGAGAATATTTTGAAGAATATTTTGAAGGTAGCTCGTCTTTACAACTGTTCCTGCAGGTATACAGTGCACAATTAATATGGACTATTTTTATTATACCTATCTTAGCTGAAGGTTATATTTGATGTCATGAGGGTGATTAAGTGACAGATTTTTTATTTTGGGTGAACTATTTCTAAACGCAGCATCTACACAGAAACACACATTCATATATTTTGACATTTGCCATATCTGTTATTAAATATGCTCTGTAGGATTTTATTAAATTGTTGTATTCATTGTGTATTGGCTTTGATTTATAAGATTAGCACCTTCAGTTAAAGATAATTAACCCAGACAGAGTTACAGCAGGTTCAATATTCACTAACACAATTATGAGCTTACACACAGCACTGCCTCATTTGTATAATGCAACAATAACTTTAACACAGTCTGACATCACTAGCACAACAATTTCTTCATGAGCTGTGCTAATGACGCCAAACCTAGATAAGAGCTCAAACTAGAGCTTTAGATCTTGATTATCATCAGAGTGTGTATTTGTACAGCGCTTTACTTTGATATGACGTCAAATAGAGAGCAGTGTGTTCTACCTGTGATGTTGTGCTAAAAGTAGCTCTGAAGTCGCCTGTTTGATAACATGTATTTATGGAAAATGAAACTCGGTATCTGCTGCTGCAATATTAGCTTTGTGGATTTTCAGATTTGAGTTTACATTTTATCAACTAAATGCATGCATTTTATTATATGATATACTTAATATATTATGCATTATTATAATTAGGTTTAAAGTAATGGATATTATATAATTTGGACACAAATTATTGACACAAATGGAAGTTTCTTTCAATTTAAAGACTTATGCTTTAATGCTTAAAAATTGTTATGGAAACAAATACTAATTGTTTACATATAATTTAACATTTATTGCTATATCTAAAATGTTAAACAATTTGTAATTTTGTAATTATTGTAAAATCACTTTGCGCCAGGCCTCAGTGCTATGCAGCTAGACAGCATGACATTATGAGGGAGTCTGATTGCCTGGCAGCCCCACAGATATGACTGTCCTTATGTGATTAACTCTGTCTCTGTCCAGTCACACACCTGAGGCGAGGAGTTTACGTGTCCGCAGGAAGCTGATGGCCAGTCTCATGATAGACGCTTTGTCTAGGTGCGAGCTGATGCTGTGAGGGAGGGGCAGCTGTTGGGCCAGCTCATAGAACACCTCTGTCTCTTTGCTGCGCCTGCAGCGAGCTGCATCTCGAGACTTCTCTTTGCGGCGCTCTGAGCTGCATCTACACACACAAACAGAGAAACAAGACAGAGCAGACATGAGCTCTAACCTACATGAATACATTTGTTTTGAAATTCTGGGATTAACGGTGTGTCATTTGTTATTAGTGGCTAATCCTACAATCATGAAAAGGTCCTTCTACAGATAAAATAATTCAGCCGTGACAAAACTGTCAATGAGATGGTGTTGTTTTATCTGTACATATTTTAATTTACTTTGGTTAGAGGAGTTTTATGCTTCCTCAAAGGTCATACCAAGAATCATAAATGGAATCATAAATGGAATTATAAATGCTATGATCAGAAACTGAAATGGAAGTCTTCAATTTTTACAAGTTGTGATTTACAAACAGTGGAGTTTCTGTATCATTGAGATTTACCTGTAGGCAGTGCTTTCACAATAAATGTACAGAACCAGGCAGCTTGTTCTGGCTGAATCCAGTCAAGACAAACATTGTCCACAAGTCTAGAATCCACTTTCATTTATTTTATAGTCTTTCGATTTAAAATCCAACCAATGCCCAAATCTAGATATAAATAGTTAAAAGTAGTATTTTCCCATAGTCACACACTAAAACAAGTGTGTATGTGTTAGCACCCTGTGCACAAATACAGCTGAAACAATTTGATTTGCATTCATATAATATAATACAGGCATTCACACTTTTTACTGTGAGTGATTATGAGGTATAGGAGAGTAACAGTCTCTTTGTGACTCTGATAGTCTTTCTTCACACACCAGACTGACAACTGAAGCAGTGGAGAATGGTGTATCCTGCAGGTGGTGAATCCACACACAAGCACACAGGATCCTTTGATTCATGAGGTTTGCATTTAACATAATCAGTTACATTTGTTATGTAAACAACAGTAGCAATAAATACCAAAAATCAATAAAACTCAAGGTTTGTGGGAATTAGACTGTTAGGTTGTCCAATAATTGTATGTAGTGTAAACTATATAACAGAGTAAATCTATACAACAGCAAGTAAAACAGGGCTTTGTTATTTTTGTTATTTTATATTTTATTGCTTGATTTATTCCAGTCAGTCTAAAATGTAAGTGGGGGATGGGGCAGAAGTACATATAAAGCAGGAGATTCTTGTTATAGTCAACAGTGGGAACAGCCTTAAGTGCTTATAGGAATGAGCTCTTATACATCCTGCATTTGATAAACAGAAGTATTGCTTAGTCTCAAATTAGAAAACATCTGTCCAGCAATGATTTACTGGAACTGGAATTTATTTACTGTTTTTTTATATTTATTTTTAATAATTTATTGCCACATGACCAGGCCTGGGGGAATTTATTCATGTGATGTACTGCACAGCAGATGAAACATAACTGTAAATAATTACATAAAACTGTGGTTATTAAATGATCACCACAGAAGCACGGCCAGTACAATTTGTTTTTCTATGCTGTTCACATTAGAATCACATTATCACATCTTATGTTCACATAAGATAATAAATGACAGCAAATGAGGAGACTGATAAAACTCAGGGGAACAGCACACTGCACAGGCACTTGGATTGACTTCAGGTGTGGTTTGTGGGTCACTTCAGAGGGCGAGATGCATCACGGGCACTGAGTGATTTTTACATTCATGGTAACTGTGGCATACCGCAGTCCCTGTGGGCATGGAAGTACACATATAGATCATCACCCACATGCTTGACATGCAAGTAAAAACGTTTCGGTTTAGCTCTTAGGAAACCTATTCAGAGTTCTGTTACAGCTCAATTCTTTTATACAGACTCAAACAGACAAAAAAGCCAAACAAACTGGAACTGTTTGTAGACCTTCTCTGATTTACCTAGTGCAAACAACTAGATTGGAGTTTTTGGAACATTACAAATAATACACAGTGGACTTTTCTGACTCATTTAGCATTATTTGTTATTTAAAAACAGACAATAATAATGTAATAAATGGTGGGCTGATGTTTTGCTTCTCTGCCAGGTCACAGGCAATGAAGTCCAAATTGCTCTCCACAATAGTCTCTGATTTGCCAGCATTAACAAAAACAACGCTCAGGTCCTTTCTTTCTCTTGTCCTATTTAAAAGAAAGTACACAGGTACTGGACCAGTTTCCATGGGGACCGTGTTGAGAAGATTGTGTTCTAAAGTGAGCTGTGGTTGACGTTTCTTTTGTTGTCCTGCATCCAATGAACCTTCAGGAGATAAATGTGTAGCTACGATGCCAGTAATTGTTCCAATGACCAAACACTTTTTAATGCCTCAGAAAACTACCTCCAGAGTTAAGATTAATTACATCCAGTCAAAATGTAAAAACTCAGCAAAAACACAAGTACAATTTCCATTTGTAATCCAAAAATTTGCCATGTGCACATATAAGGTTACAGAAAAAGATATCAACCATTTAATGATATTTCTTATATCATATCCATTTAATGATATTTCCATGTTTTTCGCACAACTTCAAAATAAGCTTCTTCTGTAAATGTCTAACATCACTCCTGTAGACTGGATGCAGAGCTCTCTGTGTTGGATAAATATGTTCATGCCACGGATTGACAGTCTACTTTATTGTTAGTGCACAGGCCCTCAGGATAAAGCAGGACATTAAACAATGGCGATCTAGCATTCGCCCGGGGCATGAAACGTCTAGTGCACTCGCTGAACCCTCTGTAGCAGACGTGGATATCTACAGGGTTTTATTTACGCCCCCAACAAGACGATACAAGCAACAATGGAAAACAGGCAATGTCCTGAAGAATGGCTATTGTCAAAGCCTCCGTCATCACAAAGATTTCACACAAGCCTTTCGTCATATGTTTAGCCTTTTCGTCTGATGAAAGCATGTATACACATGCTAAACTGCAAAGGTTAATTTTTGTGACTTGTGAGAACTTATGCTTTCTCGCTTGTGTTTGTAATGTTGTAAGATCTACTATATCTCTTTCTAAGCGATACCTACCATTATTATATAATTAATATGGGAAAATCCATGTATCTAATATCTAATCTAAAATATTCAACTTATGTAGTTGCCAAATGTACTTGCAAGGTTTGTTTGAGGTCACTTTGTGACATCACTTGTACTTTGATACATCAGCAACAAGTGACACCTCTTTGCCGATTGGTCAATTTCCAATCTTATCCAAACTACATTCCTGTCAAACCCAAAGCAGAGATTCCGGTTCTTTACATAACATCACTCAGTACTGCGGCTGAAATTCCCATGAAGTTGAACTGTTAGGACTACAGTAAAAATTCCAAGTGTTTTACACAAAAGTGATAAATATCACTTGTCATTTGTCAAACATTCCAACTATGTCCCTCTGGACGTCATATGGTTGAAGTTGAGATGTGAGTTACCTTCACATCCTAACCAAGCCATAAATAAACATATTAACATTTACTGAGCTGTTGACTTGGAAAAAACTATTTAAACTGTTTAAGCAGGTGGGCTCTGCAGGTCGATTTAAGGCTTTGAACGCATAGACGCGTTTAATGTTAAAACAGCTGCATGGCACAGGACCTACCTTATGGCCGCTGGGTCAGTCATTTGCCTTGCATGAAATGCACTAAGTTAAGCACTGTCCACTTGGCTATTCTGCCTCATGCTGACCGGACTGCTCCTGAAACCCATCACTGACCTTCACTGTCCAGAACCTGCCCAAACTGGTTCTGTCTCAAACAAAACCTGACTATCTAACACTCAAAAGAAATCTACTGGTTGATTCATTGGTTGTATACATTATAGATGTACAATGTGGAAGCAGCCACAGAAACAATCTATTTCAAACTTAAATTAAGTTGTCAGGGATTATACTGATATTTGAATACTGCTATACGAATATATAAATTACAGTATATAAACATACATATAGATTGACCTTAAAAAAATATAAAAGGGATTTTTATTTAAACATGGAAATAAAGTTCTAGGTAAACAAACATTAACTTGTGATATTAAAATAAGTGAAGAATTTAAATTTCCATAAGAATGAAATATAAGCCAGTTTCTTAACCATTTTACTCATTTGTGAAAAGGTCAGGCTTCCCTGCTTTCACTGAAGCACACAAGATGTTTTTGGAACATTCTCAGATCATGCTGGGAGAATATGGATCATGAGGTTCTGCACAACCTTTTGAAGTCCAAGACAGCTTGAGTGCATGTTGACATTAAAGCATAAAGGGGACATTTAACTAATTTTACAAACAGTAATAGATTTTTTTTAAATAGTTGATCTCATTGAGTCACTGGGTTCCTCTTTTCCTAGAATTTCTACAGCAAGACATAAATGAAGCAGCAATTTTAGGCTTGCACAATAAATCTTCATGGTCCACATACATGTGACCTGAAGCATAGTACACATTCTCCCTCTAGCGTAGCAGCTTAGCATACTTCAATAACAAACATTAACTTCAATACAAAGCATATGTGGGACATATGTCTCAATGCTGTAATTGACACTTACAGATATGATTGTTCTAAATTTCACTGTAACTAAACATTACACACTACTGGGCATTTTAATAATTCCGTAATGTAACATATTTTAACATAAAACAAGTTATTTGACTAGCAATTACTGGAGAAGTGGTTGAAACATAAGGGCTTGGTGACATCAGGTGAAAAGATGATCACATTTTGTTTAAAGACTACACAGTCTTTTTACCAAATGAACTTGCTTTATCTGCAACTACAAGCATTGGTGGAGATTTTTAACAAATGTTATATTTTGTTTTTTTGGTCTTGGTAAATAGCTGTCATATTGACTACTTTTATACTGTCATTATGTTACATTATGTTGTTCTATTTGTAGAGTGAATCATCCATTCTCTAGAAACTTAAAAACTCCTGACAGAATATTACTTAAATTTAGATATTTAATTAAATTAAATGTGGAGCAATTTGAATGTTTGTCAATAAGGCAGCGTTCACCTCTCAGTCATACTTTGAGCACCGCTCCACTTCTCACATTCTCTTTGACTGGTCTTGAATTTTAATCAGATTGTCAGAGGAATATATGTCACTATGTCAATCAAGGTAAAATTAGCCAGACAGAACTAGCCAGGTCTAGAACACTATCAGCTGTCCTGTCACACAACTATTTTCATAACAAACAGCTCCATGCTTTGGGAAACACAGTATCCAGATGCTAGAGGTCCAGAAAACCCAGAGGCCATTGAGTGTTTGTGAACAGAGCAAACAGTGGAGATTGGCAACAGAGCGCAAAGTGAAGCACCACAAAGCTGCAACAGTGACTGTGTGTCACCTACTGGATGTCTAGCAATGGGCAATTCCTTTAAAGAAACCATTCACCCAAGGTCTTTGAATACTTAAATATCAGTCTGTATGAGAACACTATTTTATTCCAATTACATTAAGGAATTTTTAGTAGCAGAAACTTTTATCCAAAGTGACTTACAAAATGAGAAAAACAAGAATTGCTATGGGGTAAAACTGTATTCAGATATTGCTGGAATGCGTCACATTACTTCCATGGTTTGTATTTTGTGCTTTTTTGGAGCTTGACAGCAACTGTTTAATTTCACTGCATGGAAACAAGCAGCTTGGATTTAAAAAAAGTCTCCGTTTGTGTTCCAAAGTGGAAAATTCATACAGATTCAAAATACAAAATGAGAATAAAAGATGAAAGAATTTCAATTTTGTTGTGTTGTGTTAGCTGAGTTAGCTGTGCCATTAAAGCCACAGCACTGTTTAGATTCATACAATATGACTAGATGAGATGAGAGGATTTTGTTTACCTTTTTCAATTTAGTACACATTATGGAAAACTATTTCACATTCTAAGCTCAATGTGTTCAAATAAGCAACATGTATGCTGTTTATATTGTAATGCACACATTGGATTAATTCTGTTAATCAGTAATATGAGACAGCACAGTGGTGAAGTTAAGGCTCTGAGGTACAGCAGGGCTGAACAGGTCTAACACCAAAGTACAACTGACAATTAAGGAATAGGGCTCCTGCTTCTCCAGCTTACAGTTACAGTCTTCCTGTCATTTTGGCATTTTACTAAACACAAAAACAGAACAATGCAGCCCAGGCTAATCTCTGATCCTTCAGAGCAACACGTTCTGGAATACAGCAAAACAAAAAGCGCAAACACGCCTTTCAACCAGGACAGAAAAGATCACAGAAATGGATAGTCTCTAGTTAAAGGGTGGACATATGTGACACATTCTAACCATCAGTATTCAGTATTTAGTTCATCAAACATATCTGTATATTAACAGATTACAGTCTAATACACTCTAAATGAGAAACATTAAATCAATCTGACTATATGAAAAGTATGATATATATTTAAATACATTTATAATCCGTTCGTCAACACATTCTTAGAACGCACATGAGGCTCATGACACTGTTTGTCATGTTTATCATGATAAAACATTTTTATCATACCACATCTCAATTTCAATATTTACCTACTAACTTATCACACTTAATTTTTTGTAGTACATTGTGCAACTTAAATTCAGACTGATATTTGAAAGCAAACACTATTTCTGTGACTTCTGTGCCACAGTGATGTTTACACACAGATGTATTGTGCAAGAATTTGGTGCAATTATAGGAAATCAGGACCAATTACACAAATGACGTAGTTAAGTGATGGGAACCAAATAAGGATAATGAGAGTAAAGTTCATCTTAAAGCAGCTGACATTAGATATGGATGTGAAGTTTGTTCCCGGAGGAAGAAGGAGGCTGGTTAACAGGAAGTGTCAGGAGACAGTGGTCTTAGGAAGGTGAAGAGTGGAAAAATACTGTTAAAGACCAGCAAACCTTAGGAAAGAAGAGACAGATGAGATACAGAAAAGGAGGCAACCATATGGGTCAAAATAGAGAAAAACAAGAAAATAAGAAACGAAAAGCTCCCAGACTGAGAGCAATGCCTCGCACCCCTGCTGTTAGCTGAGGGTGGGGGTCTTCTAAGTCTCTGTTTAAACCATCTCTAGAGATCCTGTAACAATAAACTGCTCATTTCTGTTTAGACAAGTCCTACAGCTGCAAGGCTCTTTGAATTTCTCCTCCAAAGTCTCGTATCTTAGATTCTCCTGTGAAAACAAAGGCAGTTACTGCCAACATCAGTCCCAATTTTTCTCAAATGCCCAAAGCTGATACCTAAAATGATACAAAGGGGAAAATACAAGAATCAACAGAGCACACACAATTTTCTAAACCCTTCAAAAAAATTCAATGTTTTTGAATTTATTCTAAAATAATATTGCTTTGGTTATATTGAATATATTTTGAAGTAAGGGTCATGTCCCCCAAAATTGTTGCCACGGTGATGTTCACATATGTATATACTGTTCACAGTATATTGTTTCACATATATTGTTTCACTAAAGTAAACATTCTTTCACCTTCACTATTTAATATATTAAATATGCTGCACTGAGACTTACATGAACATATTTGTGGGGTGACAAGATCTGTTTTTGAAACAGAACTCGATCTATGAAGTTTTACTTTGACATTAATTTGCTACCGTTTAAATAAGGAACTCTATTAAACCATCTGCTTTTATAGAATCTTCCAGCTTTAACACAAACTAAGCTCTTTTTAAAGCATTTGTGGAACAATTGTATTTTATAAAAAGTTACAGTAAAATTTACACAGATACACACGTGTGTTTGTTCTTAAACACTTGTCTGTTTGTATGTAAATAGTCTGTTTCCACTATTTCTGTGCATATCAAATGTTGTGTTCCTGAGGCTCCGTTTTCATGAAAGCAGCAATGCCAGGGTCACATTTCTCAGGCATGACACATAGTTACACACTGTCAAAACGTATACCCTCAATATACTGTAAAAAAGCATTGTTCAAATTGAATGTAAATGTGAATTATATCACCCAGTCCCACTATCAACCCAAAATGACTCTGTCAGCACCATGATATAGTGATGTTATTAAATATTTCAACGAGAACTCCTGTTAGCTCTGGCCCTCGGATCTGACTGAGGCACTTTACTGTTTGTATCATTCTGCCACAGTAACCACTGCAATGACACTGTGACAAAGTTATTAATTTCCTCAAGGACATGGCAGAGAAATACAGGTACTCAAACACACTCAGTCACACTTTCTCACTGTGTCATTCTCTCTCTCTTTAATAGTTCTAACATTGTGAATTTGTAATGGAGATTTGGGCTCACCTTTTAACCTAGTGTGGGCTAAATTGTTTTATAACAGCAGCATCACACTTGAAATTTTGCTGTTATGCTCAAATATTAGCACACTACTTACAGTCAAATCACAGCTATGCAATATATAAACTGCAATAACAGCGCTCTGTTAAACTGTCATAATGCTTTAACCCCATCACTACATTAATTGGTACTCCAAGATTCTTTAAAGGATAGCGTAGTGTGGTTAAAAAAACATGCAATTTTTTTTCTTCATGTTGAAGGTTGCAGCCTGATAACAGTAACAATGAATTACCAGGACCTAGGTGAATCAGTCTCGATTTCTCATTAAACCTTGTTGCTAAATGCAACAGGTAACATCTTAATCATGAAGACTGGTTGCTTTATAAGTTAAGCTCTATTTTCATGATTAGGAAACAATAGTTTGTAGGTGCAGGTAAGTAGTTCTATGAGTCAAGCTTGGACAGAACTTGAAACAGTGCAAGGCTGCCAGCATGAGGATGAGGAACTGGAGCACTGAGTTAACAGAGGCCCTCACAAAGCACCACTTCTCTCTTCTTAAATGAGCCACTTCACCGTGTTCTCTCTCTAACACTCAGATTGAATCACAGACACAGCCTGATGAAACAGGATGACGTAAGGGAGATCTTCAAAAAATGGCCAAGAGAAAGCAGCCTAACTGATTGTCACAAATGACCTCGCGTGGAAGTGCGACAGCAACCCATCCGCTTCTGGTGAATGCAAACACTCCTTGCTCATTTGAAGCCATGATGATTACTATAACAATGATTTATCAAGGGCTAAGTTTAGTCCTTTTGCTGCTTGTAACTGTAAACAGTTCATAATTGCAATTATTCTGACTACTTAAACTCACCCATATACACTAGGCAGGATATGCACAAGAGGCCATGTATAGAGACTCTGGCTATCTTTCAAACATGCAGGAATACAAATATGTCAAAATATACCCTGTAAATTAAGATAATCTTTCTCCTGTTAACAGTAAACACCCAAACCATATGGACTGGACAGGCACAAACAAATACAAACACTCCCTTGGGCCCCTTTAGTGTTTTTAAAGGCATCTGATGTGTCTAACAGTCTGTGTTCATGGACAAGCAGCCTTAAGTCGAGGTTATAATTTCTGTATCCCTCCTGAATCAGTTGTGCTGAGCAAGATACATTCTCTTCATTTGGGTTTAGTAGCAATGTTTGTTTATGTTCTGCCACCATGAGATTCATCTGATAAGTAATAGAGAGCTTGTTAGGGAAGAACTGTCACGAGGGTGAAGCAGACATGAAGGCGCTCTGTGACACACACACACACACACACACACACACACACACACACACACACACACACACACATACATCTCTGTCTTATTAATAGGAGATTTAGCACTCTAATTGTCTTTAATTATATAATGTTATATATTAAAAGAATTTTCAAAGAATTTTCACCTAATCACTATACATTTTACAAATAACTGAATACTTCTATGGTTTTTGTTTGTTTGTTTATTGTACTACAAATATTTAACGTACTAACCAATAACAACATCAGTATAGATGATAAATGTTTCATATTGGAATATTATTATTATTAATATTCTAATGAACATGCTGGGAACTTCAGACAGGACTAGTTATTAAATCATTTTAAATATACATAAATACATTACGCTCATAATGCATAACTCAAAGTAGTGTTAGACTAATATACCATTAATTCCTACACATGACCAGGTGACATGAATCTAAATCACAGTATGACAACAGCACAAATTTCATATATAAATTCAATAAGAAAACTTTTCTTCTTTCCCCCACATCGGGTAACGTTGTTTTACAGCAGGTTCAATTGCAGTCGCGCGCTGTCACTAATTTACTTGTTGCTCAATAAAACAAACCGCGCGCACAACTTTACGGCGTATGCAACAGATCACAGCCTAGTAAATACACCTTACAGCCCACTGAACTTACCTTTTCTTCTCCTTTTCGCCTGTCATGGTCTTTTTAACAGTTCCCTTGTATTTCCGAAGTTCAACACCAGTCCGATATGTTTGCAAAGGGGACACGCTCCAGCTCACGCTAACCTATGTTTGCGCTCGTATCAAACGCCACCAAAAACACGCACAATAAAGTCCATTCCAATAGTACACAAACACCGAAAGTTGACTGTACAGTCTCAGAGCACTGCCAAGGATCGTACAGTCGTCCACTTTTATAAAATCCAGACGTTGTAAAGCACAGCGTCGGGTCCGAGTTTCCTCACTTGTTTTGGGGGTCAGCAGTGAAGTTGCTTCACAGACGTGGACAGCGCAGCACAGAACAGAAGGTCGCTTGACAGTGGAGCAATCAATTTGAGCTCTGTGATTGGTTGGTTAAGCCGCTGGGAGACGCCCACCGCCAGAGCAGACAGTGCATTGAGCATGAAGCGGGGCTGTGAGGTTAATCTTATGCAAACACAGTCGGACCCAATAAAGAATCTGAAACTAAATGGTGCTGGAAAGTACGGCATATTTGTGATCTCTAAGAATGTAAAAATGAAAGGAAAAATCAAATTTAAGTTCATACCAGGATTAATGATAAAAGCCTTTTCAGCCCTGAAGACTTACCTTGAAGCAAATGAAAAGATATTGATTTCTTCCATCTGTGACCAAGGCTGCTGTTGTCCTATTTAATATGTTCTGTTTAGAGTCTTTTAGACTCCAAGGCCCTTTAAATAATAAACAAATGTATGTTTATAATGGCAGTTTAGATTTCTTTGTGTTTATCCACAATGTTTTTTGCTGGTGACAAATTCCAATGAGAAACATATTCACAAAATATTACATTATAACAGTTACATTTCTAAAACGTCTATGCCCATTTTACAAAAGAGTCTTTAATAAAAGCTTTTAATTATGTTTTAAAATTTTTACATTATTTTGTTACCTTTGCTTACTGTATGATTTTGTAAGCTTTTTCTCATGCACATGGATTTCTGCAGCCTCTATTAAGAACACAAGGTCATACTTGATAACACGTCACTCAAGTTTAGGTCATGTTGACTCTTACAATATGTTCTGCAAGGAAGAACATATTTTTGATTCTTCCATTTAGTTCCATTATTTTCTCTAGCATTTTATTAGCCATTTGATTCATTACGCTATAAATTCTGACTCGACTCTTTTCAAAATCAATTTTAACTGGTCAATCACTGGGCAGTGTGGTCAAATATTCCTGTATAATGAACATATTTCACACTTTGCTGTGCCTCTCCCTGCGGTCTCTGCAAATAAACTAATAACAGTTAATGTTAAATTAAAATTCCATGTATTTTATTTCTACATTTATGAATATATTTGAAGCCATGTAATACAGAAGATAATGTACACCTCATCATTATTGGAAAATAAACTAATTGATGATAGCCATCATACAAGGCCCAGCATGACTCTAATCACCCTGTCAGGGTTTTTTTAAAAAAAAAAATAAATCGGCTGGCTGTACATTTTGTATATTTACAATTAATAATAATGGCAATTAAGCACTAATGAAATATTCTTCCAGCATTCTGTACAAATACAGAATGTTCAGAAAAAGGTCTTCCACTTAAACCTGTTAACTGTCATATAAATTACTAGTGTAGAGACAAATTTTGACTATGAACACTATGATTTGTTTTGGACATCTTATTTAATAGGTTTCAAACCAAAAAATGCACATTCACATCCTTTTGAGTACAGTACATTTGGCACACTTGAAAATGCAAATAGAGACAGTGATGGATGTCACTGAAGATGTGAAATAAAAAAAGTCTTATGACTTACTGTACAAATGAAGCTGCACAAAATGATACTTACACTGACATAAAACACTTATATAATTTATATTACTATGCACGGTACCTCAATATGTACAAATATGTATTCTTTTGAGATACACAGATTCATGTTTTATCAAAGATGCACTTCTTTGTATATTTATTTTGCTGAAACTTGTTAATGTTTCCTATTTAGCATCATTCCAAAAACAGAAAAGCCCCCCTAAAAAAATAAAAACCTCACATCACTCAATGGGTTTGAAATAACATTGTGAAGTGTGCATAAGGGCACAGGTATTTGGCAGGAGTTTAACAGTAAATCTCCTGTTAGTAAACTCTGACAAACAGACGTCGGTTCAGAAGTGCACAATTGAGGCCAAACATGCCTTAAGAAAACAACCAAACAAGTGAAATTCAAAAGACACAAATAAAACAAATCAAGTGGAAAATGTGAAACTACGTGAACTATAAAATCTGCAATAAAAATCAACATGTGAAAATGTGATATAAAGAAACATAAAGAAACATAAAGAAAATGTGATTTTGGCAAGGTTTTCTTGGCAAGAAAAGATAACAGAAACTAATAGAAAAACACATTTAACACAATAAAAAGTGCTAAACGAAATCTGTGATGTGATGAAATGTTGTGATAGGTAGTGCAAATACATGTCTTTACTGTTTAGGACAGAATGCACTACTTAAAAGCTTTTAATTAGCTTGTGACCTTTACAGTCTGAAGTAAAGCAGAACCATGTTACAATTCCACCTGTTTTTCATATTACTCATCTGAAATATTAAACAACCATATAGCAACTCAAACAGCTTTACAGCCAATATTGCCTGTTGACAGAGAATTCTTTGCTGCTCCTTATGATGCTGCCCAAAACAGTAACAGAACCTTAATTTTTTAAAGGGGTTTGAACTGATTGTCATAAACTGTCAACACAAAACGTTACTAGTTATGCTTGCCACAAGTAACAAGTGTCAGTAGTTTAGGTTGCTGCAATTGTGCTCAAATGGAAGATCATTTGCATGTATTTTTTTGTCTGAAGTATGAAAAGTGTATGAAAAAGCGAAATAAAAGACCTGTGCCTGATGTTGCATTGCTTTATAACTCTACAAGCCAAGTGTACAGGTAATTGGCTTATCAGCAACTGACAGACAAAGTAAAAAATAGTAACACCAGACCAACACACATGAACAAAATATTGCACATAACAATTCTTTGTTTTCATAACCATGCAGTAGATGATTGGTCTATTTAAGTTCACAGGCTAACAATCAGGGTAACCAGGACATGTATGTAGAGAGACACGTGATTGGCTACTGTCCTGACCCATTCATGATTTTGGGAGAATACAATTTCAATATCCTAGCAATATAACTAGGATGATCCAGTAATATAACAATGCACACATACAAAATCAAACACTAAAGAGGATATTCCTCTCAAGTATGTAGGCATACACACCTATATTCTTACAACATGAGTTTGTCAACGCTGCTTTTTCAAATGGAAATGCAAGGTGGTCACATGACAGGCAGCTGTGCCTTGTGCACAGTCTGTGTTTCACGTTTTGAGTATCCTCCAACCACTGGGTAACAGAGCGTCATGTGATCTCAACACTGAGTGCATGTAATGTAAGTAATACGTACGAATACGTTCATACATATTACATTTCCAATACAATCACTTTCTTTACATTTGGTTTATGCATTTAAAAACTGAGAAGGGACATGTAAAGTGTGTTGATTCCACTGGTGGAAGATTAAAGAGGAGGATTGTGGGAGAAGAAATCTTCCTCATAATTCCGTTGTAATCTAATAGCAAACTGATTTATTGTGATGTGAAATTACCTCTTTCTTTATGGCTCAATGCACTTCTATATCATAGCTCAGTGTTTTATAAATATTATCAGCATTGGAAGGGGTTCAGCAGGTAAAATTAAATGCCTAACTCTTTATTTTTAAATTAAAGCAATACAGTTCTTGGTAAATGCAATCTGTAGTGATCTCAAGGTGTGTGGGGTACACCAGACGTTCACAGTGGGAGTGTAAGGGACATACAGCGCAGGAGACATAGGGTGGGGGTCTTCAGTTTTAAGACAGGGTCTCTTCACCAAAGTAGGAAAACCCTTTGAACTCCTCCTGGTTGATTTGTTTAATAATGGTGTCTTCCACTGGAGTGAGAACCGGCTCCTCGCGGGTGAAGTCCTGGTCAAAGTTATTGACGTCCCTTTTGGTTTTCTGTGGTTTGAGAGGAATAAAAGCGCTTTGTGAGTGATTCGCATGTTTTAGGATTAGAATGCACTGACAAAACATGTGCAGGCACATACAAACATGCGTTCGCACATACTGGACATGCATTTCCTTACATCAACTATTTTGAAGTGCTTTTACATTTTTTCTTTATCACTGTCCCAAATCCTCAGCCCCACATCTCCCCACAACAGCGGTGCTCAGTTTACCTTTAATATCATGTGGAATCCCAACATAATAGCTGTATATGTTGTACATAATACAAATAATGTGATTTAAAAATCTAAACAAAATATAATATTACTACAAACTGTACATGAATTAAAAGTTCTTGTAAAGTTATGAGACGTACATTTTAACGCACAATTACATTACTGAATGAAAGATACATTTGTATCAAAATGTTGTCAAGTTTATTGAATGCACAGCCCCTGATGTCAACAAGATGATATTTTTAACCCTGACTGTGCCCACTTACAGTATATGGTTATTAGGTTTTTTTTAATATCTGAGGGCCATTTCAAATACACTTACACAAGCCACTCTGTATCCAACCACAGCTTCTGATTGGTGCTAAAAGTAAGCATCTGAGATATCCTGGTGCTTACACTTCCAAAACCAGCTGTGTCACAAAAACAATGACGGCCTAACAACAGCCATATCCTGATAACCGCAGAGCCGTCTATATAGGCAGCATTGTACAACATCATAAGGTATGTGCCTTTCTGATGCCAGTTTTCTGTGTATATTACATCTCCCAATTATAAAAACTCTGTATTTAAGACCCTGAATTTTGGCCAAAGGCAGAATCAGGTAAAAATCCTGTAAAAAATGTGGAGAAAGTAGTATAATTAATTAAATATAGTAACCTATAGGTGACAAGATACTTTAGTCAAATTAAGAAATAACAATATACTCTGTGTGGTATTTTTTGTATCGGCCAGGTAGAAAGTTGACAGCTGATTAGGTTTTGGATCTATTTCACACATTACAGTACTTACTATACGTGGTTTAAATGGTGGCTTGATCTTCCTCTGTTCTAGCAGTACCCAGTCAATATCTTTAAAGAATGGATGCACTTTAATAGCGTCTTCTAGTCCTTGGGACACAACACAGCCCAACCGCTTACTGGGACTTTTAGTCATGAACTACAAATAATGAAGAAAAAAAAGAAGAGGTTAGTGACACAAGCATGTTTGTGCCTGTAGTGCTGTAAAATTCAAAGAAAGTCACAAAGAAACGCGTCATTCATTAGAACATTTGAGATATTATTGACTTGAGATGGTCAAGATGATGCACTTGTGATGTAATGATGCATGCTGTGGAAGAAGGACCTGGTTTGAACCAGTCATGAGACCAAAGTGCCAGTGAGACAAATCGCAGAATGACACAATGCTGTCCAAGACAAACAGACTGCCTTTCCCACAAAGCTTTACAAAGGGGCAGAGAACAGCCAAAGTAAACCCTGGACATGTGAAGGAAAGGGGGACACACAAACAACACAGTATAAACACACATCAACAAACACACACACAGCTCCACACACACAGCCCACACACACACAGGGACACACATGCACACAGTTATACATGCAAATATGCACAGAGAAACAGGCATACAAATTATTATATTAACTGACAAACATGCATTCCCATAACAATCCAAAAATAACATTGGATTGCTATACACACTTGTTTATTTAAGACTGCAATAGGATCAAATAGCGAGCAAATTAACTTAAAAGTCAACACAAATTAACTCAAAATATTCTCTTTTTTTTCCCAAGATCAAATTATCTGAGCCATGATACACACATACGTATTATAGCTATATAAATATTTATACTGTATGTCAATTTCCTCATTTGTAGAAGTAATCTATGTCTCAATTGTCACTATTTTTATCTCTCCTAAGGCATTTGGGAGAAATATCTTGGATGGTACTTAATAAAACGTCTTGTGAGGTAGAAATAAAACGTCATAGCTCAAAAAGTCTTGTGAGCTATGAAATGTTCTTCTGTGTAACAGCTCTGTTTGTTACACACTGGTTATACTGTTAAAGTAGAAGGGACCAATCCGATGGTGGTCTGATCACCCTGAAAACAAACCTCTGAGATTACACAACCCAAAATCCAGCAGGGAACACAAACAATCTGTTCTTTTCCCACAAGAAGTGTCATTTTTCTGACCTCACATCTTCCTCTATCCCTCTCTCACCACTTAACCAATCACAGCTATT
>JBAJNP010000310.1:0-99242 GCA_036877545.1 Yasuhikotakia modesta
ATATATGAATGAGACAATCTACCAAAAAGGCTGGCAAGCTTGCTAAATACCTTATCAAAAATCTCACAGACTCACAAGCCAATATCAAATAGCTTTAAACACTTGATATTCCCTCATGTTATTTAGGACAAGCATATCATACAAGAACAAGCAAATATAAAGAGCTAAATAACCCCTCCCACTCAGCTACAGGGCTAAAGCTTTTTGACCACACTGGAATCAAAATAACTGTAATCAACTTTGGATGCTGAATTGTGGTCAAGCGGGGGAAAAGTCTCTCAGATGATAAAGCATGTAGGTCCTCAGTCACTCGGCTGACATACAGTAACCAATGCTGAAAGAGCTGCTGCAGGAATTCATTACAGCTTCAATCAGTTGTGCAGTAATGCAATAGTGATGATAATGCCTGTCATGATCATGCTTGAGCTCTGGTGTTACAAATTACACCATTCTTGTAATGCTATACCTGTTTTAAAATGAATGTGTTGTGTTTTAAAGTATTTCTATTAAAGGATTTATCCAACATAATGTAACTTAACCTAACCATTAACTTGATTAACTTACACAATGGCAAGAAAGAAATTTGGAGATTAAAAGTTTTCTTATTGCAGATATCAACTGTAGTTAACTCTGACATATGTTAGACTATAATTTGAACATTATATTTTGTAAAAAGGAACAAGTGGTGTTAAACTTCACACAATACAGAAAAAACAATAGTAATACTTAATGATGCTTGTGCCACTGATTTTCTGTTACAAATTGTCACTTATGAAATTGATGTCATTAATCGACTGATTAAAGCTTGCAAAAACAAACAGGATAGATGGTAATATTGAAGACAAGAACCTGCTATGAATTTAGCATAATTTCAAACAACATTCTAATGAAACCAAGTTTTGCTTCACTGGAGAAAGAAAAAAGGCATTTTTTCAGCATCTGAAATTATTTGAAATTCAATCATTGGTTTGCTTGAATTTTGTGCTGCATAAACTAATATTTTTAATATTTAAAATGATTAATGTAATCTTTTATCCAATATATTAAGACATGGGGGCAAATGTAATGCACAGTAGATACATGCCAACCTGTGCCCCCCATGTGTTATGCAAATATAAGGAATTGATTGATAAACACTAGTTGGGTTACTGGTATGTCAGGGTAGTGAAAGAGGACCAAACAATACAAAACACTCCCAAAACCCTTAACAATCCAAAGCCAGATCAATAATAACATACAACAGAGATAGGGGACCTGAAATAGACCGACTGACAGAAGCTGGCGTCAGCCATGTGGCTGTATGCGTTTATCTGACGGTGACTCCTAGCTTTTCCAGGACACGCACTCCCTTCTCTTGATATTCTTCCCGCGTCAGCCAGAAGTTGTCCTTGTCCTTCATGATGTCAGCCAGGACTGCCCCGCCCAGGAACACCATGTGTTTGCGACGGGGAGGGTCCTCGATCCGGATCTTGAATTTCTATGGGGATATTAAATAGACAGCGTGACAAGACTTTTCATGGGAGGGGAACAGTGCGGGTGCTGACCCACATACCAGAAAACCCTTTGAATGGATCTCTTTAATACATATAAAAGCTGCACTGTCCAGCTGTGAGTTGAGAGGCGAACCCAAATGGAAGAATAATGAGGTATACAGTGCATGTGAACTCATCTGGAGCTGATCTGTGTTTGTCCGCTCTCGGACCCTGAACATAAACAGGTGACTATAAACAGGTGAAAGGGTTTATAGAGGCTTTGGTATAAAGTAAATGGGTTTTTAATTTGTCTGAAACCGCTTCGGGACAGTCAGACAGACACGCCATTTGCCCGTATCGAGCATGCCATCTGTAATTGATGCTCTATATATAGGGGTCTGACATGCAGGCGCTCTCAGGCTCCCCAAAATGCTTTTCCAGGCCAATGGCCAGATTCTAAATGAGACGGAGCCCAGCTGGGTAAGTCTGAGTGAAACCCAGACATGTAACACTGCTCAACTGGCTACTACAGCCAGTGCAGGAGTAGGTAACACAGCCCCACCTGCTGGTGTGAAGAAAGTATTGTGACGTTTGAATTTTTAAAGTTATCCTGTAGTGAGGAATCACATTTTCCTTTTCACATTTCCACATTTTCATCTTTATGAGATGAAAGAGATCACTATTAAAATATTTACATGTCTCCAAATTTCTAAGGCTAGACAGATTAAAACATCTGCCACCCTGCATATACTTCTGATTGATTATAATAATAGAAACCAGTGGCTGAGGTCCTTATGTTTTGTGGTCCAATCACAAGTAATCTACTGTTATTTGGGGCAGGAAAACATTTTGTTGGACTCGACAGCAAGCCTGCAACTCCTGTGGGCACATCAAAGCTCTGCTGCTTATTTCTTATCTGAAGAGGCTATTTGGACAAAGCATAAACAGCAACAGTCATGATAAATTAAATTCTAAATGCATTAACCACACAAATCTGAAACTTAAACAAATGGTACATTTGGATGTATGTTGACTGGTCAAACTTACAGAGAGTTTGTCGACATCACCCTTTAGTACCCGCTCCAAATAAAGCTGTTTAAGTTCCCTCTCTAGTCGAGAGGGTAGACCTGGATACATGGTGGATCCTCCAGACAAAACAATGTGTTTATAGAACTCAGCCCTGAAACAAAGGGACAGACAGACAGAGAGTAAATACATACAGTTGCAATTCCAAAGATAAAAAGATAACAGAATTCAGCATTCTCGTATAATTTGTATCACAAATATATTTTTTATAAAATATCACTAGTTCTTGCTGTTTTCAAATTCTCTATTAAAAAACATAAAATAATGTATGATTTTTTTGGAATCAGTCAAAAAATGATAAGATGATAAAAATGATAAAATGATAAGATCATTAAGAACGCACACACAAAAAAAAAACATTTTTTTTAATGGATTATTAAAACAAAGTGAAATTTTGAAGGGTACGCCTCTCAGAAAACATTAAAAAAAATCCAGATAATTATAGGCATTTAATTGCTATTTGGAGCATTGGTATCTGGACAAGGGATTAAGTAACTATTTTTTGCGAAACCTATTTTTTTTTGCCTCTTGTCTGTAATTAATGCCTGTGCTCATTTGAACGTTTTCTGCCAGTACGGGTAAAAAATGATGGAGTTTTATTCTGAAGTGATTGCTTGCTTTAGCTATAGAACATAAGCATCTGAACACAAGCTCACCTTGTATCGATGTCTGCTGCTTGTATGGTATTGAAGAGAAGCTCAGCCACTCCGACTCCTTCCACATTGATCAGATGGGGCTGGAAAAGAGCTTCAGGGGCCTCAAACCGCTCGCCGCCCACCTTAATAACTCGGCCATCAGGGAGCTGTGCATACACAGAGCAGACACAGTTTCAAAGTTTAAATCATATTCCAGGTCTATAACAGAATCTAAAATGTTTTATTGAACAGCTAATATGTTAATGCATAACTATGTACAGGAAAGTCATTAATTAGCATTTTTACACTATTACATGTGAATGGCAGTTGAACAATAGGAACTCAAACTATGAAACATCCTCGATAAATACTCAGTTATTACCACACCTCATGTCAACATTAGGCTGGTTACTTATTATGTGCATCAACATTTAAATAGGTTCTGATAATTAAATGTTGCTGTTCGACTGGCTGAAAAGGTAAGCAAGGGTCTAACCAGCAGCCAAGCCTAACTGCAATGACTAATGAGAAAATAGGAGTAGGCTGCGTGGGAGGATATAAAGGGCCCATTGAGGAGTGTCCAGAGGTCAGAAACGCAGAGCTTCCCAGTCGAGCAAAGACTGTGGCCATGCAGGAAATTATGTTACACGCTGGTTAGGCAACTCTAGCATCACACTGCTCTCCCTGTTTCAAAACTTGTTTTGTTTTATTTGATTTCTTAATGTCATCTAGCAGAAAAGGTTTAGAAAAAAACAGGAAAATTCCACAACCAAACGAATGAGACAACTGTTGGTAAAACACTGATTTTGCTGCCTTTACACAGAAACATCAGCTCACTGCTGCCACCTTAAGGCCATCCAGCTTATTCACACATCTGGAAGGCAATCCGAATAGAGGTTTGTGCCTTTCATTTACTGCATGTCAATGTGTAGACTGCAGAATTTCCACAGTACCAAATCCAATCCCAGAAGCATATCACTATGGAAACCCAGAGTACTTACATGACTCTGTGGGAAATCTGTAAAACCACATACTAAAAACTCCTGCCAGAAAAACCTCACATACTGTAACATTTCTAAACTGTAACTTTTGCGTTTCAGTGAGAAGAACAATACTGCCTGGCAGGCTGTTAACACCTTTTCAGAATGTAACTCTGCATTCAAATGTGTCATGACATTTCTCCCTGTTACAGTTCATATAAAACTGACCGTGTAGGACTCCACCAACACAGTGGTCTCCAGAGCCAGCTTCTGTTCCTGCTCGATGTTGTATCCCACGTAGCAGAGCTTCTCCTTCATCATGCGCACTGTCTCGAAATCTGCAGAGTGGTTGAAGGCGTACCCTCGCAGCAAGAGCAGCTACGTGATGGAAACAGCATCAAACACTCACACATTTTTAATTGGCTAAAAATATAATTCACAAAATACAGTGCAATACTGCATTCAACTTCTAGTCAGATGTGTGTGCAATGCTATACCATTATCTCTGTATGTATTTAGTTGTTAGTAAAGGTTTTCTTAAGACAAAATTATAAGGAAGGGCATTGCTGTTTAATGCTAACAGCCACAGCTGTATCAGCAAATTTTATTATTACATAATGTTGGAAGTTTTTACTTTTAGGCAAATGAGATGCATTAATAAAGTCAATTAGCTTTTCCATAAGTGACATCAACATGCCACAAGTTGGAGTCACTTTGGATAGCATTTATGATATTTTAAAGCTAGAAATAACCAGGACATTATTTAATTTAACTCTGATTGTGTTTAGCTAAAAGAAAATAATGTCATATTCTTTAAGATTGCCATGGCGGTTAGTAAATTATGGGGAAAATATCAACTTTAGGTTGAATAGCTTTTGTATTACAGTTAAAGGGGCATGTATACAAATGTTAGGAAAGAAAGAACAAAAAAAAACAAACAGAACAAAAAAATCATGATAGTTTTTAATCAGACTAATTGAAATAATTATGTCTATATGCAACTCGGAAAGGAGCTAGTATTTTATAATTAATATTAAAACATACTTCAGCTGCACAAGAGGATCCATAATAACTAACAGTTTTTAGCTGAGATGCACACACATTAAACCCTGAAGGAGAGCTGTACCTTAATGAGATAGCGTGTAATGTCTCTCCCTGCGATGTCTAATCTTCTTGTCAGATGGGGCAGGGAAAATCCCTCATACACAGGGCAGATGTGGGTCACACCATCGCCCGAATCTACCACCACCCCAGTCAGAAGGCCTGGGGGTAGCCCAAAAGACAAACATAGATACAATGTCCCAACTGGCATATTGCAGGAAACTAAGTGCAGTAGAAAGAATTTAAGTTATAAAGTAATGTTAGAGTGACACCTGGAGTAACTCACCTTGAGCGTAAAGTGTTAGCACAGCCTGGATGGCAATGTAAACGCCTGCAAACTGATATGTCTCAAACATGACCTAAGATACAATAAGTACAAAGACATATACTGTGAAACACAAATGACCTAAAGCTACTTTACACAGTTTAAAAAAGATCTCCTTTCTTTCAATTCCGGTCCCTTATTTTGGTCGCTTTGGGTTCAACTTATGTAAATACGTTTATATATATATATATATATATATATATATACACGTTTATTTAGGTAGTTTCATATTTATGGCATGCCGTGAAGTACACAAACACATAGTACACAATAGTTCATGTACACAAACACATAGGACAGGTTACATTCCAAAGTGCAATATTTAAGGTGGTTTGTTTTCCTAACCCAAAGTATATTTAATAATGATGCTTGGCTTCTCTTCTAGAACCAGCATTTCTACATCAAAGCTTGAAAACACTTCTACACACTGCCTGCTTTAATGCCACTGTTTTAAAAAATGCAGATTAAAAATGTTTAATTAAAAAGGCTTATACATTCTGATAGCAAACAAAAGATACACAAGTCAAATTTATAACCGCTTTTAGTAATTATTAGGATAACTTTTAACGTCTGATATTTAAATTTGTGACAAAAATAGGAACTATTTTGCTTTAAAAAAATGGAAATAAGTTTAGCATTTAGTTTAATACCATAATTTTTAATACCATAATTTTCAATTCACACTGCTGGCAAGAAACAACCGATGTGTCCTTGGGCAAAGCACCCTTACCTGTGTGCTGCAGTGCTCTGGGTGTGTTCACCTCTCTCTGGTTTAGGTCAAATGCAGTGGTCACATTTCGGTATGGGTTACCAAGCTTGTTTGTGGTTGAAATGTTTGTGACTGACTACATCACACCCACCTCTATGATCTTCTCCCGGTTCTTTGTGGGGTTCATGGGAGGTTCTGTGAGCAGGATCTTGCAGTTGCGGGAGTCTATGTTGAGTTTCTCCGGGCCGAAGGTGTAATCCCACAGGTGCTTCATGTCCTCCCAGTTCCTGACAATGCCATTCTCCATGGGATAGTTTACCTCCAGCATAGATCGCAGCTCACTTGCTTCATCACCCACCATCAGATCCTGAGTAAACAGGTCAAAGCTTATGAAAGCCATTGTGGCTTCCTGCAATGGTACCAAACCCATCTTTGTTCCTCAACATTTTTTCCAATATCAGTGTCGCAGCCCAGCATCAGCATTTTCACAATAAAAAACAGCACCTGGAATCTAATGTCCTGGGTCTGTACCAGCCTTTCCCAAACCATGTTCTGTACGGATTAGCGTGAAAGGGAAACTGGTCTTACAGACAAGAACAGCTGATGCAGCTGCAGGGATGAGATGAGTAAATGGACAGAGGCTTCCAAGCTGTAAGTGAGTGGTTTATTATATCCAACATGCACAATACTGCAGGCCGGCATGCACGAAACTGTGTTAGTCATTTTCATTCACACAGGCTTCTCTCTGTCAGAACCCTTACCTCAGAGCAAACATCACATTTAATTTTAGTCCCAAAGTTCAAACCACAGAACTAGATGTACACAGTCTAGTACATCTGTTCCACTCATTTAACATATTACCTTTTCATGCATAACTCAATGTTCTGAATGATTTCTCATTAAAAGTTCAGCTTCTAAAGGTATTCTCAGTGAATGCTTACAAGTCCTGGACAAAAGAGTTCACTAATAAGTCTATAAGATAGTCTGATCTCTAGATAGATCCTGTTTTTGTCTATTTACTAGCACAGAAAAATAGCAAATTGGAAAACTAATAGCATTTTTCTCCTCCATTAGATTGATGCACTGGATGTCAATGTATGCACTGTAGAGGACAGCAAAAGCGCTGAGTGTTATTGGCACAGATACAGGATGTGTCTGGTAGTGCCATGTGTTTTTAATAAAGCCATGTTTCCCTTAAAATTCATCTGTCTGACTAACTTCCTGGGTACAGCATGCTTTTTTTCATTACCATCTTGTTGAAATGGGGCTCTCTATTTAATTTATTTTGTTTTGAATACTCAGCACATAACAAAATTTAGAGAAACAATGTCTGATGAGCAGAATCCTTTATGACACAGAAGAACCTATTTAGGCCCTCTAGTTGGCTCTCTCTTTGTTCCTCAAACATCATTCCAGGTGCCAGAGGTCTTTCAACAGGCAGAGAGACAGGATGACTGGCAGTTACACAGAGTGCAAAGACATCAGCATTTCCTCCACACTGAGGCCAACTTCTGCTAAATCTATTTTGGACCGGTGGAGAAGGAACTTTAGTTATACTGTCTAGAGCAGCTTTGAATTGTTCTGAAAAAGACATTTGCAGAAAAATTCAGTGTAAGAATTCCATCTGCCCTGCACTGAATATCTGAGTACAAACAGACATTTAAAAGAGGACAAAAGAAAAAAAAGAAAAGTTTATGGTTAGAGAGATACTCTGATTCATTCACCACTGCAATTTAGCTACAAAAATATGTTTATATAAAGAGAAAACAAAATAGGGGCTGGGCAATATATAAAATATTTAGTATATTAATGATGATTATTAAATAATGTGAGTATAGCAACTGTTTATGGCGCTTTTTATTTGAATATTTAGTTATATTTTAGTTATATTACTTAAATAATATATATGTGATACGGGCTCATATTGCAGATTTGTATGTATTAGATGTGTATTTGTTAGATATTAACATATATAAATTAAAATGATTAAATATCATTGTTCCATGTAATTTTTTAGTTAAATTAACTGGAAAACATCTTGATTATTTAAATTCTACATCTTATATTACACATTTTGACAAACTTTAATAGCTGTCTGGTTAAAAGATGTTCTCAGGTTTGAAAACACACATACTTTTAAGCCATTTTGGCTTATGCATAATAAATGCATAATATATATGCATTGTCAGAATCATTAAACAATACAGAGATCGTCAGCTATATTGCCCATCCCTTATTAAATAGTATAAAAAACAACAAAGTACAATCAAAAACCATCAAAAGGCAACTACAGGAACACTTGTTTCATGGTGCAAAATTTTCCCCAGCAGGCAGTAAGTGTTAAACAAAGCACACTGCACTTACCATTTTTTTGTTATTCTACTTCACCATGTAAAGAACAAGAGGAAAGAGATTTAGTTTGAAAAAGGTCAAATGGCATGAAAGAATGAGGGCTTTCTTTATACACAATCAAAAGAAGGAAATGCTCAAGTTTTATACTGGAGAGCTTATAAATATTTTGTCTTGCTTCATTTTTAAATGCATTAACTTACTGGAGATAACAAACTCCAAGTTGATCATTTGTCCAGACAGGGAGTGTGAGGTAAACAATGACCTAGCTGAACCTCACCTTAATCTCAATGTTGCCGACTTTGGCCGTGGATCGGATGATGGGCCTGCCCACCAGGGCTGGAAAGATATGTTCTGGGAAGTTGGATCCTGCATAGCCACACTTGACAAACTAAATGATTAACAGAGAGCAACAGAGAGAAACAGTGGGAATACTTATATATAATCATCGAGCATACATTTGCATAAATATTGCATATAAACATTTTAAACATTAATTTATAAATTCTGAATAAATATGTGTAACAAATTTTTTTAGCATATTTAGCATATGTGTACATTTCAATTACCCTGTCATTCAGACTAATAAAATTTGCTTCAACCGCAAATCAGTTTTAGAATATTTTAAAGTGATTGACATGTCTACCTGATATGATCTGTTGATAGAACTAGTAATGCCTCAGAAATATACAACAGTAAACTGCTCTGGCCCATTTATGGCTTGCCTAATTGTTTTGCTCTCTCACTTCAGCTTTATTCCAAAAATGGACTTAAGACTTTCAGCCTCGTTTATTGGTTATCTGACAAATAGATGGGCTGTGCTGGTTGTGGTTTTACTCTGCAACATCACTTCCTAAAACATCAACTGTTCCATTAGCTGACCAAACCACTTACTATTTACTTGAAATACCTCACTAAAACAATTAAATCGGTTTATCCTATTTCACTCCCATACATCAAAGAGAATTAAAACCTGCCAATGCCCATAAGTCATACCATAAGATGACCACGCCCCGGGATATTTGATTCCCGGCTTCATACGTACAAAATGACTTAATACTCAGGTATTAAGATTCATCTTCATCAGCATGATCGGGAGTGACACGCCCATCCATTAGCAACTCTAACCGCGAGGAACTTGTGCAGTTAAATCATCAATCATTACAAGGTACATGAAGGTAACCAGTATAATTGTAAACAAGTTATGCAACAACGTTAGGCTTCCTGTAATACTTTTAACATCAACAATACTAATAAAAATAGGAAAAGCTAGCAGGCTAGGATAAACACTGCTAGCTGTATGAATGAGCCCTATTTCCTTAGAGACTGAATTCGTGTCCCATTTTATGCACCATCATATAACGATGAAACTAACTTATATCACCCCAATCATGCGGTATTTAAAATGAAACGGTAGCTAGTCTGCTAAATAAACAGCGGTGGAGAGAAAACGCTGTTTAAACGAGAAATTAAAAAGCGCAAAACTGATGGGAAAACAGGCAGAGGACAGAGTGAATTTCTGCAGCTGTCAGACATTCCTCTTAGCTGCGCTAAGACTTCCTGTTTAAGCTCTATCTTTTACTCCTATTTAACTTAGAGACAAGAGACAAACGAGTCAGAAACACATGGCAAGTGTCACACTTAGGACGTACCCCTGTTCCGTTATCACAAACCACCACTCTTCTTCCTTGGCTATCCATTGTTAAAGGTCAGGAGCCAACAGAGGCAACCGCACTGTCTGTATAAAGCGCTGCAGTCACCAGCAGCTGCAGCATAAGCAGCAGAGTTTTACTTCCTGTTACACACACTGCGCGCACTTCGAAAATATCCGAAAACAATAAAGGCTTTTAAAAACAACATTTTATATACCGAGCTATTATAGTTTTGTTGTTTATAGTGTTTATAAGATTATAAATATTTTGAATTCGATTTTTTTCATGTTAATTTTATTTATTACTTAATTTATTAATTTGTTATGTGCTTTTTAATTTTATTTATGTGTAAAATTGCTATAACTGTTTATTTTTTACATTTTAGTTTTAGTTTAGGTAGTTATTTATCGTTTTAGCTAATATTGTAGCGGCCTGGGGCTTGACGGGTATTTTAGCTTTTCGGCACTATGTCATATACGTCACTAAAAACAGTAGATGACAAAAACGCTAAAAGCATGTAATGATAAAACTTTATGTAATTATTTAAAATGTAAAATTTATAATTTAATATAGAATGATATACTGTAGTTTCATACAATGCTTTAGATCATTTTATGTGTATACAGTAGTATGCATATTAATTAAATAAAAACATTATTTTAAATTAAAGATACTTTAATCAATTTTTATTGTATATTACAATATTCATTTGTAAATTCATTTGTAAATTAAAGCAAGTGTACAACTGATTATTTATCGGTTTACAATGATTGATGACACAATTATTCAGTTATATTATAATATTAAAGTTGAAAGAATGAAACAATAAAATGGTTTAAAAAAAATTAAATTAAAAAAAAATTGTTTCAAATCTATTACGAATTTTACCAATACAAAACGTTGATGATAATACGATTGTGTTGTAATAGTTTTAGTAAAAGGTCTGTACTGTGTTTTGGCCGGAACACTTTTGTGTTCCTAGTTTCCGGTCGGACCGTGACACTCTTTCATTAGCAGGATGAACGTCAACATGGCGACTGTACTGTCACCGAGGCAGTGCGATAGCAATCCTGATACCCCTGGGACTCAGTCTGTGAAGGTGTCTGTGAGTTTATGGATGCATATGTTCGCATCGATTGCAGTTACAATATTACAGCTTTTTATTCATATATTTGTGCTGTTTATGATTTGATAATAATGTGTATAGGCGGTACAAAAGCCATTGTTTATTTACTGTTAGCCTACTGTTTATTTACTGTGTGTGGTAATAGTTTCAGTAAAGTTAATAGTTAATAACTTAATAATTAACAACAGTAATAGTTTCTTACGTTTTATCCTTGTGTAACTATTGACAGTCTGTAAAGACTGCATTTTTTTTTTTGATTTGGTCAAGGTTGCCCATTAAACTCGCATGCAGAGAAGAAAATATGTTGTCTTAATTTTATTTTTTCTATTAAAGGATGACATTGAGGAGAACTCCAGTGATGGCAGTCAAGCCCCAAAGAGACGGAGGATGGGTTCAGGGGACAGTTCCAGGAGCTGCGACACATCCAGCCATGAGCTGGGGTGAGCATGTTTAAGTCAATTATCAACATACATACAGAACCGATTAAAGTAATTCTGTATCATTGCACATTAAACATTACTGTGTATTGAACAATTGTTTTATTGCAGACCAACATATTTCCCTGCTGAAAATCTAACAGAATATAAATGGCCTCCTGATGACACAGGAGAGTATTATATGTTACAAGAGCAAGTCAGCGAATATTTAGGAGTGACATCATTTAAACGGAAATATCCAGGTATTGGCAGAAGCGGAATTCCTGTTTTGTAGTAGTTGTGAGGATATTATGACTAACTTACCGTTTTTCCTGTTAACACTAGATTTGGAAAGAAGAGATCTGTCTCATAAAGAGAAACTGTATTTGAGAGAGCAGAACGTCATTACAGAAACACAGTGTACATTAGGTAAGATTTATTTCGAACCTAATAGTTTCTATAGCGTTTTAAACCTCAGTTTGTATAATCAACTGGAAATATATTGAAAACAATTTGCAAGAATTATTTGACATCTTTTTTCTTCCCCTGAAAACATCTGTATGTCTAATGTATTGTCAGTACACAAACCAACATTTGCAGCACAGCTGTTCAGCTGTCTCTTGTAGCTAGATTTTATTCATCAGTTATTTTAACAGTGTATCAGTCTAGTGTAAGGATAAGTGCTGACGCCCTCTCTTCTTCTGTAGGACTTACTGCTTTACGCAGTGATGAGGTCATTGATTTGATGATTAAGGAGTATCCAGTCAAACATGCAGAGTACTCTGTCATACTCCAGGAGAAAGAGCGACAGAGAATAACTAAAGAGTACTCTGTGAGCACACTCAGTGCAGTAAGTAATGCATAAATGTCACTTTCATGCCCTTGTCTTCATTGTGTAGTTTGTCTAACTGTCTTTCAAACATTTTAAGACCAAATCACTATTTTAGGTTATTTGTGCTTGATGAAATGCTGTTTTAATTGATGATTAAGATTGATTCTGGTTTGTGTGTTCTAATGGTTTGACTTTTATTTTATAGCAAATGCAGCAACAAAATCCTCAGAAAGTGGAAGCCAGTAAAGTGCCAGAGTATATAAAGAAAGCAGCTAAAAAAGCAGCTGAATTCAACAGTAATTTTAACAGAGAGCGCATGGAGGAAAGAAGAGCTTATTTTGATCTTCAGACACACGTAAGAGACTTTAATTGTGTAATAATTTGCATGCATATAGTAATCTTTTATTTTGCCTTTGTGTGTAATTTTTGTGTCTTTTAACTTTTAATAATTATGTTGACTTGACAACTCTGTCTGTCTGTCCAGCAACATGTTTGCTGGTTTAATTTTGGTTTTGGTTTTGTCGTTGACAGTGCCCATAACCATTGTTTCTCTGTTGTATTTGTAGATTATTCAGGTACCTCAACGAAAATACAAACTCCTTCCTCCAGAAAGAACCAAGACAGGTCCATACCCAGTTGCCCTCATCCCCGGGCAGTTCCAGGAGTACTACAAAAGGTTAGTTATCTGTCCTTTCTTCTCATGCTTCTGGTTTATCAAACATATACTTATTCTTTTGTATTGTGTACCTAAGAAGAAATTTCACCAGTGAAGGTTTCATAATTGAAATCTACCTGAAATATTTAGAAATAATGTGGGTATTAAACAGTCCTCATGATGTTTGTTTGTAGGTATTCTCCGAATGAACTGCGCTATCTACCCTTGAACACGGCACTATATGAGCCTCCACTAGACCCAGAGCTGCCAGCTTTAGACAGCGATGGAGATTCTGATGATGGAGAAGAGGGCAAAGAAGACGGAAAGAAAAATAAAGGTTCCTCAGTAAGTTGATTTTGCATTGTGACTGCTTGCTGATTTATTCCATTGTGAGTGTATGTGGATTATGTTGAATGTGATGCATGCATTTGGACATCTACAAATACAGCTGTAAAGCTATGTTGTGTGATGTAGTGAATCAAAGTAATACAATCAGTGCAAATGGATTTGAAATGTTGTAGAGTGAAACAGGAAAGAAAAAAGGTAGGACAGGAATTGATTTGAGCCATCCGGTATTGATTGAATTACAAAAAGTAATAGAAAGATGTATTGGACTGCAGCCAGGTAATTAGAGAGGAGTTTTAGATGTATTCAGAAAGTAAACTGGTGATTTTGATTACTGTTGCTGTACTTACAGGACAGTTCTTCTGGAAACACTTCTGATGGAGACAGCCAAGACAGTGGAATTCAATCCAAAGTCAAGGGCAAAGATCGAACCGGCGCCCAGAGCAAAGATGCCACTCCACGCCCCATCCAACACAAATCTGTTGCTGGGTACAAGGTAGAAGAAAAAAGCCCCTGATCTTTTTTCAAATAACCCAACAGCTCTCTTCTCTCCTTCTCGACACCGCTCTTTCAAGCACTTACAGCAAAGATCTTCTCTTTCTCATTAATCATCAATGCATTGTCCACGTCACACATGCTCTCACGCACACTCCCCCTGTTGGTCATAGTGTGGAACTGTACTCACCAGCGGCACCTCCCACTCCATTGAACTAGTGGCACTAATTTTCAGTGCCAGAAACCCAGTGACAGTTTCTGTGTTCTGCACAGACCTTTGCAGCAATAATGGTTTTTGTGAGGTACTTCTATTAGTGTAGGGTTTTTGCTGTGATATACATATTAATTACTTGTTTACTATACAGGAAACACTACTTCATATTGCTTAATATACCTCTGTCTATCTGCCTGTCAGTAAAAATGAGGGGCAAAGGAGCAGTTTTATTTGGCTGCTAAACACCAAATAGTGTTTTACTTACATGAACCACTGAAGAATTAGTAAAATTGCACTCAGTATTTTAATCCCCCCTCCCCCATTAAAGATGAAAAAAATAGCACTTTTGACAACTATGATTTACATTTACGTGAGATGGATGCAGTTGGGCACATATACAATAACATTATATATTGTGATTTTGCTGGAAATTCAACAAAAATGATTTATGTACTATACCAATTTTTAAAAATATTTTTATTATATACTTGGCATATGAAGCACATTTTATTTGATTATTTTCTTATCCTAGCCTGCTCATTGACTAATAATGTTTTTAATCTACCATGCTATATACAGACATATAGCAGAGCCTTGAAAATATTGTTCTGTATCTTATTTCTGTCATCGTAATAGAATGACACTTAGATGCAACAAGGTAGCAAATGTTTAATGTTGTTCTGTGTGTCAATACAGTAGATTAGCACTGCATCAGAGAAGAGCAACTGAGTGTACCTTTAAAGTGTATTTTTACCAACACTAATTTGGTGTAGATTATTTAAGTATATAATACAATACTTATTTTAAATAGTATGCCCACAGTTGCTTGATTGTTATGAAGTAGTTTTATTATGTTTTTGTGCAATAGAAGTGCACTTTTAATTTGTTACGTTTTCATTCTTTAAAACATTATCAAAAAAAGAAAAGCTTTATATAACAGTGTGTTGGAGGTCATAAAGGTTTTACAATGCCCAACTAAAGGCTCTTTTATAAAAAATTATTTTAGTCTGTGTGTTCTGTGGGAAACAAACCCACAACTTTTGTGTTGGTAGCGCAGTGCCCTCCCAATTAAGCTACAGAAAATACAGATATTGGAAACATTTATAGTTATTCCATGCTGTGTTTGGAATAACATACTACCATACTTACTATTCCTGCAGTATATAAAATGCATACTATGCAAAGTATGCAGATGTTCTTCATGCATAGACAAATTTTAGTAGATCATATTGAGACCTAGTACATTTGCCAAAATGTGCAGTATGTAACGGCTCACTGCATGGAATGTACCCCACGTTGCAATTTGCTATATACTGTGCAGTATTTAGTAAGTAAATTAGTATTCATTCCAAGCTATTGTTTGTCTGTTTTAGTCATTACCTCCTCATCAGAACATGGATGCAGAATTTAAACATACAAAACTGTTTTTGTCTTTAGTAGTTGAGAAACTCGTTTTATTTAAATACAGATTTATGTTTGCTGGTTTAAAAAGAAAATGTAAAAAAAACTGGATTCCACAATGCATGTCGTATGCATTTGAGCAGTTTGAATACATTTTACACTTAGATAGTTATACTTCGCACATATTTATTTAATATGTGTTTTAGTCATAAATCATTGTAAGTTTGAAAGCTTTAATTTAAAAACAGCATGGTAAATTGGTAGCTTCTGTAGACCCTCTAATTGTACATTGTGTTTGCTTGTTTTATTTTTGTTACCTCAATTTCTAGTGTCGCGTTAAAAGTGTTTGTAGTTCAACAACATGAATTGTTCTTGATTCTGTTATGTGGTTTCACTTTTTATTGATGTGATTCTGCTAGTTCAGCTGATGTTTTTTCCTACTGTGACAGAATGAAGGTTTTAGGCCTTTTGTTTACAACTGTGCGCTTTACTAACATGTCTAGTTGGCCACCCTCTTTCCATTTGCCTTTTTTGTTTTGCATATTGCTGTCACGGGTCTTTTCAGCACAATGGTATTTACAGTAGGGCCTTTGACATGTCAGTATTTAAAATAACCATCACAGTTAAGCATTTGAATAAAGAGGTTTTGAAGAAATTAGACTGTAGAGAGATTTCTTAATGGTTGTGACTGTGAGCACTGAGTGAAAGTGTCCAGACATTCAGACTGCCTTTAAACATCTTGGTGTTATGAGGCACTCTTGGGGCCAGTTGCATAAACACACGTCAAGAACTAGTCTGAACAACAAGCAATTAGTTAGGACTATTCAGATGTGATTATTTGGATTCAAATGAGACTGATCTACCTTTAAATGTAATTGTTTTAAAAAGTTATTACCAGTCTTGAACAAAAAAGTCTGTGACTATTCTAAGCTGTTTAGGCAACCAGCCACTTTATTTGTTTTTCCTACCAACAAAAGTATGTAGGTAGAAGAATTAAAAACATGTTTTACATTGTTACATACTACAGTGTGTACAATTATAGTTATACAATTTATAAATCACACACTGCAAGGAGCTAAAAAAGCACAAAAGTCGCTACAAATTTGTGAATATTACCTCAAAAGTATTTCTAAAGGGATTGTGTCTGTTTTGATTGTTTGTTTGATTGTTTTAGTCCATGTTGCTGTGTAAAATGGTCTCCTACTGTTTGTCATGTTTTGGTCTTACAATATATATTACAAAATATTACAATATAACTATAGTCACGTATAGTCCTACACCAAATTTTTCTAAATTTAATTTAAAAAATGTTAATCAAACATAATATCACATGGTGTTTATGACCTTGGTTGTCATGGCGTTTATAGCATTACTCTGCCCTTGCAGCCTAAGGTCATTCCCCATGCTATATGTGGCATATGTCAGAAGGGTAAGGAGGCCAACAAGAAAGGCAAGCCAGAAGCCCTCATCCACTGCTCCCAGTGTCCGAACAGTGGTGAGTCAACATTTCACATCATAACCTCCAAATTACTTCTGCCTTCAGCACTTTATTGTTAGTGTTTCATTTTTGCAATATATTAAAATATATACTAAAAAATGAACAGTAATGTCAAACACTTGCCAGAAGTGTCTCTCTGTATTAATAAGAGCAGTACTCAAGCTGACACAATTGTCTTGTTCATTAATTGTCTTGTTGACATAGCAGACTCTCTGCTATAACATCTCAAGTGTTTTCTATTGCCAACATCCTGGAAGTCATGATGCTCGATAAAACAATCATTTGTAGCCATTGTGAACAAGGTGAGTATGTAGAGATGTTGAGAGAGTCCTCGATTTGAGTCCTCAAAATTTCGTTTTGTGTTTAGGTCACCCGTCGTGCCTGGATATGAGCACAGAGTTGGTGTCCCACATCAAAATGTACCCATGGCAGTGCATGGAATGCAAGACCTGCACAGTGTGTGAGCAGCCACACCACGAGGAGGAGATGATGTTCTGTGACAAGTGTGACCGCGGTTTCCACACCTTCTGTGTGGGCATGGATTCTATTCCTTTGGGTGAGTCTAGCGGGGCATTTCCCATCTTCTGTATTTTCTACTGACAACATCTTGTTTTACAGTGTTCTTCAAATCTGACTGCAGCAGTGGTCCAAGTGGGACAAATTGTTTCAACTTGATGCACTGTTACAGGAAAAAACTAATATATGCCATACTTTTACTTATCTTGTTGCGTAAATATTTTAGCTCATTTGATTAACATATCTTAAAGGTGATGTCATTTTTTGCCACTAGCATCAAAATAACGTCTGGCCATTATTGATTTGTAGGCTAGATTAAGTAATTTTATTCTAACAGGCTTGGGGAAGTAAAAGTGGATGTTTTTGGTAACGAAAAAAATGTTGTTGTCCCGAATCTTTAGTGTATTAAGCCACATACAAACACAGTAGTGTTTTTATACTGTCCAAAAAAATTTGTTTTATATTTTTGTGCTGTTTTTTTAACAGGTTGCTGGGTCTGTGATTTATGCAACAAAGTGTTATCGACGCCTCAGAAAAAAGGTCTGACAAAAACACCAAAAAAATTAAAATAAGTACCAGCTGCCTTGACCTTCCTTAAGCTTTTTCTTTGACAATTGTGGTAGTTCTTAATTTTTTTCTACTATTGAATGACAAACTCTTACAATGTTTTGTATGTAGCAAGTTTTTGATTGCCAAGTTTTGTAGCAAATTTTGTACTACAGTTGAGTTCTTGTTTCTTGTTAAGTGATTTTTGTATTGTTTTAAATAAAGTTTAAAACGTGTAACGTGTTAGAGTTTTTCTTTTGTTTATGTGTAATCATCATTAACATTGCTTACTCCAATGTTCAGTGTTACTTTTAAGTGCCAGTTATTATTCAAAGTGTTAGGTGAATAAAACTGTAGTAAGTTAATGTTCTAACAAACATGGTTTAGAAATGTTCTCATGGGGTCCGTATGCCACAGCTCATGTTTAATTAAACAAGGTGACAGGGTGACAGGCAGGGGCGGTGCATGGTGTTTAAAATATGCCATAATGACCCAAGTCAGTCATCTCCGCTTTCACTGCCTGGATAATGGGAACTGTATTTTTGTATTGTGTTGTAGCAGATGCCACGTGGAGGTCAACACAAAAACAGCAAGTAACAGGTGTTGTGGCGACGGCTGCTATGATACCTGATAGGTGTGTATGCGCCACAATGGGTACACCATCCTGTTCTTTGGTAAAGAGACACTTCTAAAAAGTCGCCTTACAAAGAAACCAGCTTTCCATTGAGTAGTCAGTGTTTGTTGTGACCAAGGCGAGGGTAATGTCTGGCTGTTGTGAGTTTTTGTTGTGTAACTTGATCTGACTAACTTCAGGTAGTTTTGAAGCTCCCTTGGTAAAAGAAAAATGATATACCATCTTAAAAGGAGAAGTGGGCGTATATTCAACCAGGAGTTAGTATGTGCAGTTAGTCTTGCAGGTGTAATAAACTGTTCTTTGCATTTGAATAATTACTTATAAGATCATAAGAGGATGTATATGATTGTAAAGCTCAGAAAACACAAAAATATAAAAGTCATCTGCAAACAAACAAAACAAACTCTTGCTTTCTCTCAAGTTACACTGGTCTAAGGAGTCAATAGAGGAGTCACCAAAGGTGAAGTTTCACGATCCACTAATGTGTTTGTTTCTTAAATTAAGCCTTAAGGGCTTAAATTATGCTTTGGTAAAACTAGAACATAGAGTACCTCAAACGTGCCTTAAAACACACCTAGCAATATTGCTTTAAAAAGGGTTTAATTCAATAAAATAGACAATAATATAATTTTTTTTGACTAGTGTACGGTGTACTTTTTAGCAGAAACAGTAGTTTTGTAACTTAGTGGCTTTCTTTTACGTCCCTCATATTATTATTATTATTAACCTCACGAGGGCGCAGTTACCCTGTCTTTTCCCCTCAACAACGTTTTAGCTCTATGTCCCCGCTAAATGTCATAATAAACATACAGAATAAATATTGAACTCAAAGTTTTAAAAGATGCTAAAAGAATATTTTTCAATCATATCAATTTTAATTTATAAAGTATTTGTTTCTCTGTAATTTTGTAATTCTCTGTAACTCTTTTATTAACAAATAAAAGCCAGTTTCTTAATGACATCATCCTCCAGGAAGTGGCACACATTTTTGGGCTAAACAAACACCTTTAACAACAGTATGTATTAGCATTAGCTGTTGTTTGCCCTATTAGTTGATTTTTCTAACTCTATCCCTTATTCTTTCATAAAATTACATTTACACTTTTTACCTAAACTGAAGTTGGGTCAGTTTAATAACATTAAAATCTGAGCAATGGCTATCTACTTTTTTATTTACTTCTTGTTAAGGGATTCTGTTAACTAATGTGTCACAGTGTAAATAATAATTACCATATCAATACTTAAATTAATATAAATACTTTTTCAATTTATTAAATTATTAAAAGTGTAATTAAATTAATTATTTTTTAATTATTAAGTACTTTAATTAAAAATTAAAGTGCCCAAGCTTGACCATTGTATATTTCTGTTTAGAAGTGTAGTTCATAAGTCCTGTTTATATACAGCAACGTATATACAGAAAAGACACAAGCACAACAGGCACACTTAAATGACTTAAATGAGTTCAGAAGGTCTTGTTTAGTAGTAAAACAGTTATGGTTATAATGGTTATGGTTATTAACAGTAAGAGTAATAAATAATCCCCTGCAAATCTATACAATCAGAACCGGCTTATCCTCCACATAAATCCTATAATTGTTCATATTGTCCCATACACTGTGACAAAACATTAAAGAAAGGACTCAAACAGTATGACAAGACTTTCACAGAACCAGTGGGCTCATTATCTTTCTGAAGATGAAGGCCAATGCGTCTGTGATTTGTATTGTAAAATCAATACTGACTGAATTATTATTAATATGATTTGTTAGATTGTGTTTTGTTGAATTTCTGAGCTGTATGACTGCCATTTATAAAGAACGACTTTCAACTGTAAAGGGCTAGCTTTCCTGGTAGAACACTGACCTGTTTTCATTCTAGTAGTGGTTATATTGCCATTTTGGGAATAAATTATTAAATAGTTAACCACATGCAATAAAAGTGCCCTTACAAGCCTTAAATGAATGGTTTGTCTATTTTCCTGAGTGAACTGAGTAAAAGATGTGTAACAAATAACAAATACCACATACTTCCCCCCACCCCCCGTTTTTGTTTCCGTGCAACTAAATAGTATAACCACTAAACAGCAGTCATGCAATGGAAAAACTCATTCATTTATAGCCACTTGGGCACCTGCCTCACACCTGTTGCCTCTTCACAATAGACGTGGCTCCATTTCTGTGCTGTTGGGATGTTGAGGTGGGGGTCAGCCTGTGCCCTTAAAAGCTGAAACCAAGCTAGTTCATCTGCTCCAGATAATGGAGAGGATGTTGTTGATGGATCCATATACTTTTGAACCAGTGATCAAACAATATATCAAACAGGCTAATAAATCAACTGATTAACTAATAATTTAACTAATAACCTTTATTCCTAACATCTTACAGTGCTTTTAAACTATGCTTTATCAGTATGACGCCTCACTCTTAAGATATTAGCACTGACCATTACCCACTCCCCCACCCCCTTTTCACAATATACACACTGTTTACAACCCAAAAAAATATATAAACAAGAGTCTCCAGAGAGCAGATGATAAGTGAATAGTGATGCAGCAGTTGTTGACTGGCTGCATGCTTCACAACAGCATCTTGCTAAAGATAAACACCAGCTGCTGGAGGCCAAACAAGGACATGCAGATGCTAAACTTCAACCTGGTGAAGTGGCTACAGATGTTCTTTCTAACACCATCCAACTTCCAAATAAGAGAATAGCACAGTCCATATAACAACTGTAACTATAAATATCTATAACTATATAGAGCAATATCATTAGGGCCACTTTCAGCTAATAACAAATCCAATCAAATTTAAAGGGCTTGTGCATTTATTGCTGCATGTGAGCTTGGAACAAACCAATTACAATTATTGTTGGTGTGAATGAGCCTTAACACTCGGTTTTGGTTTATCGTAGATATAATATATTTACAACTGTATGAATTTAGCCACATTTTTCCAGTTGGACACCAAAGCTTACAAGATAAAAAAATCACAATAAAGTACATTTCAGCCTACCTACAAGGTATAGTTTCATACACTTCACAGTTCCTAACTGTGTCACAGCCTGACGGTTCTGTGCCCTTATGAGTGAACACAACATATGCACAATGCCCTCCCTTCCTGTTTAAAGGGAATGTTGTTCTGGATGGGCGGACCCCTGGGAAGAGGAGGGTTACCTTTGACCTCTTGGAGAACTCATTTACACTGACCCACAGTGAGAAGATGATGGGATCTGCAGAAGAGGACACAGCCCACCAGCTGGCCCTGGCCATACACCACAGAACTATAGAAGCCCTATGATGGAACGTTCTCTCTTCTGAGAGAAGCCAAGGAGTCTGACAGTCTTACCCATTAGTCACTGTTCTAATATATATCTTGTACCATTGGGGGTGTAATTGTTTGCAAAAGCTCAGTTATTAATAGATCCAGCTCTGAAGATAACATTTTAGGAGCAGAGATTCTTCCAAAGGTGGAGATTCTAATTACAGATAGTAATTACAGATACTGGTAATGTTTGGTTTCAGGCACAACGGTGGTAAAAATGGTATATTGTTTATATAGTGGTAGATATAGCCGCAGGTGTGTGTATATTGCTTATTTCACAGCAGCTTCAAACATAGTTAGTTTTTTTTGTTTTAAACCCAAGTGTTGGACAATGCAAAGTTGTTTTTAGATCTGTAAATATCTGTAAATTTTTTTATTGCATTGCCCTATGGTTATTTAATATATAAGCTTTTTTGTTCAGGAAAAATGTCATAAATTACTATACATTGTGTCTGTGACTCAGTGTAAAGATGTTGGTTCTGTTTGGGAGAACTCTGCCCTCATTGTGTGTTTTTAAACTTTTGTTGCATCAAAGGGGGTTTAATGAGGTAATCTTATGCCTTTACCCAATTTTTTTCTGTTTCCTTTTGCTTGGGCATGACAGCTGTTGATCTAAATTCACCTCCCAGCCCTTTCTGTAGTGAAGATGTAACTCAAGTAGGCAGTATTTACTCTATCTTACCAAACCTACAAGAGCTCACCCTGTTTGATGTGTCAATAGGAAAAGGTGTTTGTAGAAATTTGAACTGTTTAAGTGGAGCTGTGGCAAAAAGGTCCCCCTGTCTAAAATATGCAACCTGAACATCAGATGCATATCAAAATAGTTTTCAGCAAAAGAGTTTCCATGACTTTTCATGTAGTTTTTTGTACACTATTATAATTATTTAAAAATCAATTCGACTTGTATTTGAACCTAAAACATTTTGTCTATATTTTAAACATCACATCTCTATAATGACCTGCAAGGCTCAATGGCCTGCAAGTGCAGCAAATGTGTATTTTCAAAATGAAGATATGTTGAAACTGTTCCTTTGAACTAGGTCATGGCTCACAATCCCCCCAAAAACAAACAAAAAAAACATGTAGTATGTCTGAGGGAATTAAAAAGTTCATTGGAAATGTAAGTTTACATTAAACAGCTGTAAATTGATGTTTAGCTTATACTTCAATTAATAATTTGAAGACACGTAAAATAAGAGAAAGCACAAAATAAAATAAAACACAACAAATACCTAATGCCATTTTTTCAGCAGCAAAAAAATAAATGTTTATGTTTTATTGTATGTTTAATATGTTCTATAGCAACATGTGATTGTCTAATTAAAATGCATTTTTGTCCTATGGCCTTTGCAAAAATTGTGATATCATTCTGTTATAAATAATCAGAATTTCTAATTATTTAAACAATCTTTAATACATTTTTCCAGAAATAAATCATTTATTATATACATGCAATATTTTGTTAAAGATTGTTGTAGTTTTCAAATCAAATACGTATCATAGACATCACGTTAGGTCTGATGTTTCTTTCGAGGCTGCTCGCATTCTCAAAATCATGGCTTTTATACAACACTGCATATTGCAAACAACATACTGGAATGCTGAGGTTCATGAATTGAATGAAGGTCATGTCATGAATGGGTGATGAAGAGCTATGGCCATCACCTTTGAGAAAGCAACATTCATCAATATTTTACAATATTATTTAATTTCTTAAAACCAACATGAATTTACAATGTTTGTTTCTTAACTTTCACACTATTTTAGCTACACTCATCTAAACGATTTTTCTCACCATTTCTAACCTTGGCAAATACCTTTAACAAGAAGCAAACACTTGCCAAAGAAAACATTTACTACCATTTAGTGCAATTACCCAATTTAACTTGCAAGAGGCAATCCATCTTTCCCATCAAAAGTGTCAGACACAGTAGACAGCCTAAAACACACTTCACTTTGAACAATTTACTTAAATTCCTTTCAGTTTTAGGAAAAAATACACTGTGTGAAACCAATGTAAAGTGTAATAGTGCTGTCAAGATTTTGTTTAAAACTTTGTATATTTTAAAAATAAGATATGAGAGGCACTACAATATTTTTAATATAGTCACAGCTAAACATGTACATGATATCTTTTATCATAGCTGTGGTTTGTTACATTACTGTATAGCACAGCTGGAAAGCTGCTTTGACCAATCAGCATTAAGACTAGCACTATGATTTTCTAATAATAACCTAAATGTTTTGCAGTGTGCTGGTTACAATTTTAATATTACTTTTAACAGAACTGATTAATCAAGTTCATAATGAACTCAAATACATAGGACATCTAATCCCCAGCACATTTACAAAGGGCTGCCAAAATAGGCAGGCTGCAGACCACTGCATGGTTCTGAGGGGCCATAGACAAGAGCTGGAGACCCACTGGGAGGAGAGAAAACATTCACTGGCCCTGTCTGACACCAGGGGTTAGGGGGTCAACCTCAGCCACTGTAGGCAGCTTAGAAGAGAGGGTGTCCCCTCTCCCCCCAGCACCATCATTTTGAAGAGCAGGCAGCTGGCAGGTGTCAGGAGTTACAAAGAGCCATCTGTGCACAGAGAACTGTCCCCAGTATTCCCTTGCTGGCTACTTCATTAAACTTTCAACTTTATAAACCCAATGAGCCGGCTTGATCAAACTGACCAGAGTTTGGGACATATTCCAAAAGATGTTTTCCCCAGCATGCCTCACTTTGCCAGCTTCTCACAAAACATTTATGGACTTTTTTCATATAGTTTAAAATTTTGCTTTAATTAGCATTGTTAATTTAACACATTGATTTAGCATAGCTATAAAAATTAATCTTAAAATTATCATACTAATTCATGCCCCTGACCCAGAAATAGAAGGTTTTTTAATACCAAGCATGTTTTTGCTAGTCTACAGTCAGCGCAGCCCTGGCTGCTCTTACAGGCCCCACATCAAACTTCAGTTCAGATCAAACAAGCAGCACAGAATGCGTTGTCCACACAAGACAGATTCCTGTGCTCATATTTAACTTGCCAAAGCACAGAACACACATCGGACACAAATTTTTTAAGCAGAACTAATTTTAATCTAAGGGCAATGATTACTGTGGTGCAAAATATTAAAAGACACATCCCGATATCTTGCTAAATTAATTTCTGGACCGTGGTAGACTCATTATTTGTAATTACTATTCAGTTATTTTTGTTTTGGATTATTAATTGGTGTTAGTAAATTATAATTTCACTGATAGGATATAACTAGTTTCACTTTATTTGATTAATTCATCAACATGTAATGTGTCATGGATTGACATTCAAATTGTATAAACCATTTTAATAATAATTTAATTGACAGTTTAATTGACAACGTTTTCTTTTCATAGTCATTTGTGGGTGTTGAAACAGTTAAGTCTGTAACAGGTCTGAATGGAAAGGGTGGTCTCAGGATATGAGGGGAAATGGCCACAGTAAGGAAAAGTTCATTCTTTGCATTGTCAAATAGGAAATGGGCACAGATTCCAAGGAAACTGTCTTGTTCCTGACTAATAATTTTGATAAAATTCTCCTGTGATGGAGAAAATTAGGTCTCTGTGACAAAAAACCCAAATTCAAGTTTGCATTCTACTGAGAAAAACTTGAATGAACAGTTTAGCAGTTTAATTGTTTCTATCAGCTTTCTAGGAATTTGCCTCTGTGATGTTGCATCTTACTGGAATAATTACATTATATGCTGGCTTAGCCTTCATGATAATTGGTGCTATTATCTTACATCCTCATATACCATAACCTAATAAAATATTTCAGCATTTTGTTTGTCAAAATTATTAGCAGAGCTGAAACCGCTTTTTTCTAGTAACACTAAAGTTTCTAGGAAATGCAAATATTGATCAAAGGTTTATATTAAATACACACACAGAAGTGGCTGTACATGCAGCATTATATAATCATGCTCATGGCAACAATAGCTACTTATGGTGTGCAAAACCTTATAACTTTCAACTCTTATGCAGAAATTTTGGATTATTTTTTCATGGCTGAAGTTCTGCCTGCTGTATACTACCAACAGCAAGACCTTTAAATATCCAGACAACTTTCAGCTTCTTTTTAGTTTTTGAGTCATCGCTTTGCACACTGACTGTCTAATTCATAGACATTTGTTTCAGGCTGCGACAGGACAAAAACGAATGATGTCATAAAATAAATAAAAATCAATCAGCATAAACGAGTGAAAAGGTAAACACTCTCTACATTGTGTCAGGTTCAATCAGACAGTCTATAGCAGTGCTTCTGTTTACATTAGCATTTCTTTTTCCCCTTCCATGTGCAGCAGATAGAGGGCGGATACTGGCATGAGCTTCCTCTATGTCCTGATGCACTTCCTCAGTAAAAATGTTAGCCAGACCTCATCAGGCTGAACAATATCACAAGCATTCCACTGGAACAAAGTCACACACACACACACACACACACACACACACACACACACACACACACGAGACGTGATGGTCATGTTTTTAACACTCTCTCTATAATTTAATGTAAGCATACATAGGTGAATCTAATTTGTATTTTTTGCACAATATGGTTTTGTAATTCGTATTGTTTTTGACCATTTGACCAAGTCAAATAAACTGCATATGACCCTAAAAATAACCATTATTTTCTATACACAAAATTCTTTTTTGTTTGAAATTAAAAGTGACCTAGGCATGCTTTTGATGGATGTTACCCATTAATCTATTGAAGAATGTATGTCTTTCAGTATATTTGATAAGTAGTATACTTGATAAGTATATCTCAGCAATGCTCCTGGCACACATGCTGTCTGCCTGTTAGTGATGGTCAGTGGCCAAAAAAACTGCTAAACAGAATTAGTGAGTGGACAGTGGAAAATAAAGAACACACATAATAGGGGACCCTGCTCATACCCAGTTACAATGCTGCAACCCGACTGGAAAGAGCCACAAAATCGATGACACCTGCTGCAGCGTGAGCTGTCATGCATGCAGAGAGGGCAGACGCGTGTTAGACTTGCGCTGAAAGAGTGCGTGCGTGACGTTCAGTTAATAGGGTCCTCTGCCAGCCCGGTGCTGAGTATAGGTGGAAATGTGAGTCCCGGCAACTGGTGTTATTGATTCCAGTCAGCAAATGAGCCCATGTAATCCGTCTGCTTTTGTTCCGCTCTCATTAGCCCCCTGTGAACGTTCAACCTGCCAGCAGGTCGGCTCTCCCACCGACTGACCTCTGACTCTGGCTCATTCTTGGACAAATTAAATCTCGCAAATGACAAATCCGGGCATGCGAGGCTCCCTGTCCTGTCAACTCGCCCTGGGTCCAATGCCCATTAGGCAGGGCAGGCAGAAAGGCACTGTCAGTGCCACTCATTGAACCTCAGGAGTTTTAACACTTATTCGTCCTGACAGTAACAAGAGGTCTCTGAGAGCAAATGCCCGGGCTGCAGAACAGGTCTGCCTGGTCTGCTCTTGCTTTGTAACAGGACTTTTGTTTGTCAGGCCACATGATGAATGTCACCAAAATGTTCTGTGCCATTACTGAAAGTTTGGAGCTTTTGTAGTATGTTCTACACTGGGTAACTCATTAGTGGTGTTTGCTAAGGTAGTATCATTTTTGTATTGCTCATACTTAAGGTAAGGGGTCAAGCTTTAGCCAACATTGGAGAATTATACCTCAAATAATACAGGTTGTGTTGCAACATAAGTGATGATCTAATCCATACACAAATCAATTGCTTTGTTTTCACACTGTTTCTGGGACTCCAGGGAGGAAACAGGCAGAGTTTCCTGCTGTACTAACACTGGTTGTCTGCTATCACTCCTCAGCAAAACCCATCTTAATCAGCAACTCTCTGTTATTCTACCACAAGAGGAAGCATTGCTGTTTGTCTGGGGGTTGTTCTATCACCCAGTAAGGGGTGGAACACTTACCTAGGAAGAATGAGAGCTTTGAAAAGTGGTTTCCAGAGTTAAAAACACTTTTTAGAAACATTATTGTGATTTTTTTTACTTTACAGTAAGTTATTAACACAAGTTATTAAACTTACCAGACATCGCATTTTCATGAATTTAAAGCCTCTAGGTGTTATAAATGTACAATATTTAACCTGATAAAAATGACGTGGTAAGGAATAGAGACATAGTTCAGTAACTTGTACTGTCTAACTGGTCACATGTAATTTTCATGTAATGTTTTTGTCTACTCATTTGTTTAATATTTTATCAGGTTAAAGAATCATTATGAAGGTCATTATTATATGATCATTATTACACAACAGAAAAACCCATTGATGGGCTGCATTTTTCTCACTGGCTAAGGTCAGTTATTTTATTGGGGTTTACAAATAATTATGATAATTTTGTTTTTTACAAACAATAGCATCCGATAAAGCCAGAAAGAGAAATGAAATGTTCTGGATAGAAACTGTAAATTTGTGTTTTTGTTTTAATCAGTGTGATTGTGTCTTGTCTAAGTCTAATGTTTTCATAATGAAGTCTGTTAGGAGGAGTGAGGATTAGGCCCTGCCCCCCTTTTGCGTTCTGTGTCTCTCTGTGAGCGGTCTTCTCTCATTCTATTCATATTTAGATGAAAGCCGCTCTTCTCTGTCAGCTTATTTACATACTCGAGGAGTGAGAGTGTTAGAAGCTGCCATCACAGTTGAGGAGGGGGTTAAGGATGAGAAAATGCCAGCACAGCCCAGCAGTTACCAGGGCAAGGACGGTGCAATGCTAGCCATCCCATTATTGGGCAGTGCTCACCATCTGTTCGTCACAATGCTGGAGCAGTCTGTAGACCTGTAGGCTTGACAGTGGAACAGGCAGTCTGGAGCCAAAGGTCCTGTTTCTCTTTCACTAGTCAAAAGCACTAATGCACACATGAATGCAGACACAAAGAATGTTTGTGAGATACCTGAGGATTTATTGGAAATTCTGCTTCAACACCTGACCAGAACTTGACAAGACTGATTTTGAAATGTGTGATTTTGAAAAGGGTGTGGGAGTTTACCATTAGCATTTTGCCAAGCTAACAGAGCAATCTAACATTGTAAGCTTAGAAATACACAGCACACCAAATAATCACATGAAGTAGTCAATTTCTAATAAGATTGAACTATTAAATCTTTAAATGTAAAATTTTCCATCTTGGATTGATATTTTATAATGCATTTTGGGATTGCATTTTCTGCCAAGGACACATGCAGTGATGCCTGATGTAGAATTAATGGTGAAAACTTACAGATAAATTTTCTGGGTTATGTTGCTAACCGTTTATAACAACCTTCACTTTGAGAGCACGTCTAATGATGTCGCTCACTAGGTTTTGGAAGAGGGCCAGTTATCATGCACAGCTTTACCCCTACCCCCCATTACAGCTTGTGCCTTTATTTCAGTGAATTGTAAAAAATGTCACCCTGATTAAGTATACCCTGAATAAGTATAAATGATGCAAAGGTTTAAAACCAACACTTTATGTGTATATTTTTTCTCTAAACTTGAGCTTGGTTGTTGCTCTGTGGCAGAGAGCCACCCCACTGTCCAACCCCCATCATTCTCTTGTTATGGCTTTGTTCCACTTAAATATTTATTCATAAGCACAAAAAGAATTCAAACAAAGTGTGTGTAGAGAGCATCACAGCAAGATGTTGCTGTATGGCCATTTTCTGTATACACAAAGCTCCTGCTTCCACCCGTTTCACCAAGTGTTGTGCAAGAGCCTGTTAGCTGGCTCCCCTCTTTTGTCCCTGACCCTGAAGAATTGTCATACATTGTCCTAAGAGTAACAAACCTCAGCTTTCCCCATCTGGCATTGAAAATGATTATCATGTGAAGAGAGCAGAGCATTCAGTGTTTGCGGTCATTAATCAGGCGTCAGTCCACTTGTCCATTCCCACACATCACATCTGATGCTGCCTCAAAAGAATCTTGCACCTCTACACCCCTTTTTGACAACCAATCAAAAGCCAGCATCACCATTTATTTAGAGCGGAAAAGTCATTGTTAGAATCATACAGTAGACATACCATGTTTACACAATACTTGCATGCCATTGGCTGAGAACATTAGGAGTTATGTCAATTGAAGTCTCTTTAAGTCATTATGCTGTGACCTTCACAGGTCATTGATGGATCCTCATATTCAAGGCCAGCAGCTGCATATGACTCCTGAATTTGGTTCACACAGGCCAAATGTCAACATTTAACAGCCATAAAGAATAAATAGCTAGTAACTCTTTGTGGACAACATTTTAAATGGCTTTAATTTGCATTTCTTGCTATCTCCACCATGGCTTTTGTACTCTTTTTAAAAACTTCATATTGTATGCATATTTATACTTCTGCGCTGGTGGACTCATTGAAGTGATCCACTTCTAACATCATCATTGTTCTTTATGCATGAAAATCTTGGAAATTGAAATGTCACCAAGGCCTGCTGAACATGACCCAAAATTTAAGTTTAAAAGTTGCAATCTTAGGCTCCATTATAATTCACATATAATAATGCACTGTTTATCTGCAAAATATATTGGCCGCAAAATGCATTAGGGAAGTGAATCCGCACTGCAAGTGCATGAAAATCACTGGATAGAAAATAAAATTATGCCCCTGAATGACCAGAGATAATTGCCACTCACTATCACAACAGCATGATTTTAACAAACGTTTTGGTTTGATGTTCACACAGAACTTTTAGAACAATCAGAAGCAGTTATAAGTACACAAACATCAATCCACACACAATTTACTGCTGTCTCTCTTTTAGGGAGAAACTCCTCTGCTATTATTTGTCTGCATGTTCTGTTCGCCCCCTTCTCTAATTCTTTTTTACGCTGGACTCAGAGATGTGTGCTTGACTTGAGCGCTCTGAATGCTAGCTTTAGAAGCATCTGTCGTTTATAGTCTTCACAACATCTGCTGCTATTGCTTCTCTTTCCCAGCATGCTGTGGGCTATGTTTTCTCCCAAAGGTGGCCTTTGTACGCACCATTGTGAATTCAATCATTGTCTTCCATAGGCAGTTCCCACGATGTTGAGGAAGTTATTGCCATGCCTATCGACCTGTTACCACACAAAACTCTAAGAAATAGCCATCTTAATATAGAGTACCAGTGTGCTTAATATTGAGTTTCCTGTGTGGAAAAATCATGCATAATATTTATGTTTAAGGTTTCAGAAGCTACAATAAGAGTTTACAATGAGCATAGAATTTGAAATGTTGAATAATATTCAAATTATGTTTTAATGTTTATAAGTGCTTTGCATTAGACCATAATGTCTGGGATATACACCATTTACTTTGGTTTATATGTCATGCCTTTTATATGATGCATATCTGGTCATGATGAGTCTTTCAAGGGTCCCTTTCAAGAAGAGGAACACGGGGGACAAACAGACACTTCGATTTTTATCTTCTGACAATGTCTACAATGGCCCAAGCAAAGCTTGGCCCTGGATTGGTTGGTAAGACACTGCAGATGTTAATGTGAACTTTGTTCAATGACTCTAACTTTCCCTTTTTCAGATCTGTGATCAATTTTCCCAAGCTCTAAAGCAATTATTTAAAAAAGTTAATTTATTTGTTTCATTTTTTTAATCATAATTTGAAGGCTGTTTGAACATATGAATTTATTTTGAAGTTATCAAGCCCCTTGTTCTTCAGCTGTGACAAGCACAGCTCCCTCTGTGTGTTTTAAAAACGCAAAGAAGCCACATTCTCTAAATCGGTGACATTATTTGGAAAAGGGTTCACATCAGTCAATGGGTCTTTAGGTTCCTCATAGAAAGTGAAATTGATTGATGATCTGCAGGGCCGGAGGTGCACTGTCTTCTCCTGGCTGGGTGGTCTCTCCTGGGCAATGTCAAGGGGCACTTTTGGGACAGAATGGAAAAGGTCACAACGTGTCTCCTAAACCTACCTGTGTAATGTTTAAAATAAATGTGATTTTGTTACATTTTACAAAAAGAATGCCTGTGAAAACATAGTTGAGAGCCATAACCCAACCCCATTTTGATCTCTATAAATACATGACACTTAAAATAGTTCTGCTGATTGGTTAAGTATAAATCACAGGTTAATTTGGTGAAATACTGTGTTAATTGGTAAGTCAGATGTTGTGTTTTCATTAGGACAGCCACATGTCTAAAGTATTTGCATTCTTAAAATTCATTCTTTAACCTCCAAGATAGTTATTTGGAAACATGTAAGGAATTTGATGTTTTGAATTTCCTGAATGTTGTAATAGAAACATCTTTATTCGTTAATTGTTCCACAACCTCACAAAGATTTGGGTTAATCTGATTGCTTAGACCATGGTGTTGAAATGCATTAACTAGTACAGCTGAAAGCAAACTCAAAAAATGTTCAACATTTGTGTAGTATTGTAGAATTCCAGCCTTTATTATTTGATCCTTGATTTTTTTTTTTTGTGAAACCTGCAATGGTGAAACTTATTTAATCAAATATGATAACTGGCTCTGAACCAATTTTTATTTTTAGCTGACATCACAAATTCTCCTCCTGATCAACCATAACAATCATTTCCAGTATGTAATGTATGTTTCACAACACTAAATTCCATATGCTTAAAATCAAGTTGTGCTTTTTGTTCTTGCTGAATTTTCTGTTTTCCTCTGAATTAGTATCTTGACAAATAAATTTAATACGTTGCAAACAGCATTTCAACCACCCGTTTGTGTGTTAAATGGTGTTTATTCATGTATAAATTTGTGTTTTCACAAAAGCAACACAAACATGAATGACTTCAATAGTCAAGGATGTGGATGTTTTTTCAATTTCCAGATGTCACATTGACCCATTTTACTGACATTCTATGTACAAACAGAAGCTCATACACTCACTGACTCTTTTTGTTTGCATTCAATTGTCCTGGATGAAACAGTTTTGTTCCCCAAAACTTCCCTTGCAGATCTTTGAATCGCTTCTCTGCCAGAGCAAAAGAGATCTGAGGACCCAGGTTGCCAGAGTTGAAAGGGGGCGGCCCTGCATTGTAAGGGCTGACAGGTGACCACTACGCCCAAACAAAGGGTAGGTCATTACTGCAGCAAAATCCTTTTTCTGATGCTCATGTTCCACTTTCCCCGCAATCTGTCAAAATTTAACTCGCCATTGAAGAAATTGACAGCAGAAAATAGCTTTATAGGGGCTACACCAAGCAGAAGATTGTGCATACAGGCCAATTTCGAGGCATGTCATATACGGTATCTCTCCTTGTTTCCCAGTATAAAGAAGAACGGCTGCAAAAGACAGAAAGAGAAACTAATCTGTAAAGAGAACTCTGCATGAACTGGAACTACTTAAACAACTAAACTCAGCTGAAATTGTCCTCTTGTCATGTAAATGTACTTCACCACCAAACATTCTGTGTTGTCACGGTAGCATTTTAGATAAAAGGCATATTAACCTGAACAGAACAAAAACTACATTGGTTTCAAGAAAACAAAGTTACTTGTTTCTAAAAAAAATAAACAACCAATTTTAAGTACCACATTTGATGCCATAGGTTAAGGTAAACTGTGCTCTTGTTAAAAAAGGATTTTTTACCTGACAGATGATTTAAAAAGTATTATATATCCCAGAACACCTCAGCAACTGCACATCAGTGCCCTGGTAACCATCCTGAACACCTTAGTTACAGCATACCAACTGTTCAGAACAACCACATAGAAACATAAAAACAACCACTCATAATACTTTAGCAACTTTGTTTATTTGCCTCTTTATGTTGACTCGCTGATATAGTCCTCACTTGTAAGTTGCTTTGGATAAAAGCGTCTGCTAAATGACTAAATGTAAAATGTAAATGTAGCAACTGTACAGCAAACTCCCAGAACAACTTTAGTAACCAAACAATGGCAGCGAGATGTGAAAAGTCATTCATGCTCAACAGGTATAATATATTGTCTATGAGCAAAATGTATTTGACATTAATGAGAAAGTCAAGGAATTAATGAAAGCCTATTTGAAACATTTCTCAGACTTCCTTGAAAGATTAACAATGCATAAAGGCGATTTTTGTTTTGTTTTTGGTACTTCTCAAATTGTTTTGTGCTTCATAATATTTTACTTGTGGAATTTTATTGAAAGACATTAAATGGTTTATTACAGATTCCTGTTGTGACATACAACGTACATATAGTATATATGTGGTATGAACTTGGTCAATAAAATCAAGTAAACCTTTTCATAAATGAGAGGAGACCATAAAATATGCATGTTTCAATTTATTGCAGACCAAACACATTGCTGCAATTTATAACAGAAAAAGATCTAATGGTAGATATTTGCCGCTGACTGCTGAGCAGTGCCACAGGCCTGTGAATGGAGAAACAAAAGAGGTGCTTTAGGCCTGTCTCCTGATATTTTCCAACTCAGCGAAATACTATTGTTTGGATGAAAAATGTTACGTTAAAAGCTTAGCGTGGTATGTGAAAGCAACTGTCCAACAGTTGGGTAATACCAGCAAATACGTTTCACTTTATCCTCCCTGTATTCACAACCAAAGATGGCTTTTGTTTTTCAGAGCTGTAGCATTCACAAGCTCACTACTAACATATGAGTAATTGGCATACAGTAAACAGACTAAGTAAGATAATTAATTGCTTTCAGTAGTTACATTATTTTATATGGTCAACGTATGTAAGGTCGACAAGCAAGGGAGTGTTTGCTTTGCTCTGACACCCATAAAATGGCATTTGTTTAATGTCACATATCACAGATTAGATGTCTCATTTGTCCCATAGATCTCCCAGAATGTTGTGAAATGTAGTTGTTTTCTTCAGTAGGGTGGGTCTAATTTTAGCCTATACATGTCTAGCTTGGCTTGCAGGTTATTTTTAATGCTTGAAATGAACTGTTGTATTAGATGTTTTTGTCTGGCTTTTCATTTTTAATTCGTACAAGACACTATGTGAATGTTCCCATTTTTCCTTGTACTCTATTTAAGTCACTTAATGAGCTTGGCTACAGTTTAAACATATAATGTTCCACCGAACAGAAGCTTTCACCAAACCATTTACAAAAAGTGGTTTCTCATGTTTTTGTCAAGAGTGCTTCTGGGTCCCAAAAATATCCTGCCATCAAAATCAAGGCTGTAATTTGTGATTACCGGGTGTGTATTTGTCTCACTTAGTGAGGTACAAAGAGGAAAATGTAATACATTTGCCATATAAGCCTGAAAATTCAACCAAACGAATAGAATGATTTAAAGACTTTCGGACTGATTTAAAGAAGATAAATATTTTCTTCTTTCAATTGGGGCACATCCCATTGCAACACACAAACATGGAACTGACCAATTTAGAAAACAAACTGCAGTAAGCTATCCTTTTCTATAGTAATATGACCAGATTCATGATATTTCGTACAGGATTTATTTGGAAAAATATTAAGGTGATTTTCTTCATGGACAAATCTTAATAATTCCTGTAAATTTTAACAGTGAGTTTAAATACATTTACAACAGAAACCAGTCACATCGACTCGAAGTGCCATATTTACAATATACAAATTTGCACAATGGAAAAGATATTAAATTACACCAAACTTCACACATAAAAAATAAATCACAAACACAATCACAAATTTATATTTAAATAAAAGTAATACAACGTTTCAAAAAACAAACCAGTAACAAACATATTTGATGGCAGTGTTTCTCCCCTTCTGATCTATGTAATGGATCAGCGAACTTCCAGACAAACACTGCAGTCAGTGCATATGCATACACAGTATTCAATTATGTGTTGAATACATTTAAAATACAACCCATCATAGTGCAATGAGGTAAAACCATCCCTACAGGAAGTGCAGCAAGCCTATTTGGCACATTCCTGGGAAACAAACTTTGAGAGTCCGGGCCAGTATGGCCCAACGTCCTTTCCTGCAGTCACTGTGTTTACTTCAGTTGAGAACCAGCTCATTCTGAATATCACCTTCAACATTAGTTTCACAGCAGCAGTCACATGGAGGAAACCTTTCCTCTGGTCTGAGCAGCATAACTGGAGTAAAACCTCCTGTAGAACAAGATGAGCTACAGCTCTGTTGTGGCATTACACCTGGAAAACAAAAAGAAAGGCATGTGTTTTATATTGGAAATCTAAACTTGCAGGGCAGCATATTATGACTGCAAGCCATAGTTTCTTAAAGAACCATACGGTTTTGACTCACCTCGGTTGCAATAATACATTCATCCTTCTCCTCTGATAAAACAAAGACTGACTGGTACTTTGTGTCTTTGCTCAAAGAGTCTGTACGTTTCTTTTCTGTAGAATCGCTGAAAATGAACAGACAAAACATTGGTAATGTATTAAACACCTTCTTCCGTTTTTATTGACCAAAATCCAGTTCCTTTTTAATTATTAAGTAACAATTTTTACCTTTTTAAACATTGTCTGTGTTTCTCCTCTGAGTCTGAATCAAGAGCCTCACATTTTGTAGATTCGCCTCTCTCTAAATCCTCTTTGACCAAGTCCTCCTGCTTCAACTCATGAACAAGATTGTAATCCACTAGCGAGTAACGAGATTTGAATCCATTCTTCTCTCCACCTGTAGCGTCACTCTGAAAATCCACTTTCTTGTTGATGTTCTTCACTTGTGTTGTTCCAATGACACTTACAGACAAGTCTTTTTCTCGACTGCAGTTGTTGGTCAGGTTGTTCATAGTCTCAATTTCACTATGGCTGTCAATTTGCTGGCTCCTTTGCTGCAGTTTAAGACGTACATAAACGACCAACACAGCGCCTCCAGTTAGGACCAATAGGACTAAAAAAATCCCAGCACAAACTGCAGTCCAAGGAAAGGTGCCGTCATCTTCATCGTAAGAGTACCTTTTGCCGGCTGCTTCTGCAGTGGCCTGTCCCTGTGGGTTCTCTGGCAGCAGGAACTGACAGTTACGTCCTCCGTACCCTGGGATGCAAGCACAAACATAACGGTTGTCCCTTTCATGGCAGGTTGCCCCATTGTGGCACGGGTTGTGGGCGCATTTGTTGACCGGAGAGGTGCAGTTCTTGCCAGTGTATCCAGGTGGACAGGTGCAGGTGTAGTCGTTAAGCCCATCTTGGCATGTGCCACCATTCTGACAGGGATAGGCAGTGCACTCATCTATATTGTCTTCACAGTTGGTCCCAGTGAAACCTTCTGGACACTGACAAAGATAGGAATCCACAAGATCCAGACACTGGGCACCTGGAATGGAATTCCAATAAAAGGCATTAAACAAAAATTTTAAACCCTCTTTTTTTGTGGTAGAGTGCGAGCGGTCAATGTACCATTTGAGCATGGATTGGAGCTGCAGTAATCAATCTTCTTTTCACAGTTGAAACCAGCATAGCCTATTGAACACTGACAGAAGTATCCTCCATCAGGGTTGTCAGTACACCGTCCACCATTGAAACAGGGGCCATCGGCGCAAGTCAGGGCACTAAGCTCGCAATTTCTTCCATAGAAACCAGGAGGACATGTGCAACTGTAGGTGTTTTCAAGATCCTGTAGAATCAAAGAAATTATTAACAAATTCATATTGAATTTGTATTCAGTATTCACATACACATATATATCAAATTTAAATTAATACTCACAGCACAACTTCCTCCATTTCTACAAGGGTTGCCAGAGCATTCATTGACCTCAATCTCACAACTGGCGCCAGTGAAACCAGGTCTGCATGAGCAGGTGTAGCTTCCCTGGCCAGTGTTGGTGCAAGTGGCCCCATTTTGACATGGTTTGTGATGTGTGCAGTAATTAAGATCTGTGAAACAAAATATAAAAATGCCAGTTAGTCTCTCCTGCCATTGAGCAACTTTAGACCAACAGCTTCATCAAAGGGACCCTAATTTACTATGACAATAATCTTGTTTGACAAGACTCACCTTGGTTACAAAAGAGGCCTCCCCAACCCTCTTGGCAGTTGCATTGCCATGGCTGCTGGCAGGTGCCATGCAAACAGCCAGGATAACGGATGCAGTCATCACAGTACTTTCCACTAAAACCCACTCTGCATCTAAAAGCATCACAAGTGGATGTTAGCATGTTGTTAAACGTCACATGAGAAAGGATGTGTACTAAAAACTGTAGTGTTAAGTGAAAATCTTTATCACACTTACTTGCATTCACCAGGTTTGTCACAAAATCCATGGTCTTCATCACAACCCGGAAGACAGATTGCTATTAAGAAAAAAATATATATGGATTAATAACAGTTCCTGCTCCAAGGAACATTATTATTCTAGCACAGTTACAGCCCAAGCTGGTCTCCCTTACTTTGTGTTTTACAAAAAAACTCTCTTTTTGGAAAGACACCCTGGTTAACACAGTTGCACTCCTACAAAAGCTTCCCAAACAAAAGCTCCTTTTTCCCCTTAACTGTGGGTCAGAAGTCCCCTTTTTCACTCTGTTCATCCAACCCCCTCCCCATAACGTCCCAGAGTCGACGTAGATAAGGGTGGACAGCTGGTGTACATGGTGCCAGTGCAAGACAGCTGCTCTATTGTCTACCTTCACTGTGCAGCTGCCCCTTTCCAACAATACCTCACTGCACTGAGCCAATCAGCGTCGAGCGCTGTGCCAAGTAGCCAATCAGGCGACACATTTAATCTATGGCACGCGTGCCATTATTTGGCCAACGTCCCACATTTGAATCACACAAACGCTTGTTGCAACCATAGTGATGAAATGTGTTGTTGTTTTTCTCGCGAAATGCCAATACAACACTTACGTTCAGTGCAGTACTGTCCTTTCCATCCAGAATTGCAAACAATTTCTCCGCGCTCTCCGCAGGTAAAGTGGCCGAAGGTGTCGTCGCGGGGACGGCAGAAGACCGAGCAGCCCTCGCCGTAATAATGCTCATCACAGACGAATCTGTACGAGTACTTAAGCTCAGTCCTCCCACCAACCTGTAGATCTTGGGACCACTCTTCGCCAACTGTAAGATGCCTCTGAGTAGTCATACGACTGATCAGACGCTCTGGATTGTCTAGAAAAGTATAAAAATAGCGTTATCTTAATATTTCAATAGGGTTGTAGGAGTTATTTTGTTTATTACTTTATTTCGTCTTACCTGTTGACAGATCATCGTTGGAGTCGGTGTGCAGCGCTTCGATAATCAGCGAAAACGTTCCCTGTAACATCGAAAAAAACATGTTAAAATATCTTGAATGAATGTGAAACTATTCATTAGGCGAGGTGTATATATATGCGCACGGTTCAGCATTGTTTTACGCGTAACAGATGTGAATAGTTTTAGGTGTGATCGCACTGGGGATTCAAACTCAATTTCTCCAATTCAACACTCACTTCTTGCGGTAAAATGAAAGGTTTTGAAATGTCACACTGAGCTGACAATTATGTCCCAACCCATGTGACGTGACTTTTTATCCAACCCACATTGACCGTTTAAATACACTAAGTACATTATAGTCTAGTAATTTATGCGTTTTATGTAATAACCATACATTAAAACAAGTTAAAGCAGTCACATTTGTCTATAGATTTGATATAGAATGCATACAAGGAATAAACAATTAACCTACTCACCGGCCATGTAAATCCAAATGAAAACTGAATGGGATTGGTAAATGAACTGTCAGGAAAGTTTTCAGGGACTTGGAAGGAATTTGATCCGAGCACTGGGGTAACTGCACCACCGTAAGTACATGGAGGATCCGGGGATACATTGGCTTGGTAATGTTTGAGGCAAATCCTAAAAAAGGTTTTGCATTCACATTGCTGAATCCCTGTTGCGGACGCAGATCCTTTACAGCAGTTCGCATTGCCTCCAGCCCCTTTTTTGTTGAGAAACTCCTGCAGTTTTAACTCGAAAACCCCAGAACAAAAACACTGAAAAGAAATGAAAATAGAATGCATAACTAAAAGTTGTCATATGACTCGTTATTGTGTTAAAGGCTATTTAATAATTAAGCTTAGCCATTAATTTATATACACATCCACATTGCTTACGTTTAATAATAACGTCGCATATTAACTTTTATTACCTGGCTTATCATGACGCAAAAGAGAGCCGTTATTATAAGTCGTCCCATGGTGGAGAGGATCCGTACTGTTGTTTAGCTTCCACAGTCCAGGCAATTGTAAAAGACCGTGTCTCAATAAATCATTGAGAATCGAAGTTCTCCACTCAGTGGGAGTTCTGCCTGATGCTCTCTCGTGTTCACTTTCTGCTCATCTGCTCATGCAAGCCCATCAAAGTCCCCTTTAAAATATCAAGAAATTAAATTTCCAAATAGGAAATAAAAGGAGCCCAGAGGGAGTGAACAGAAAATTTCCTCAAAAGCTGTTTACTCCAAGTTGTCAAAAGTTTGCAGTCCACTTGAGGTTAGTCTAGAAATAAAAAAAACATACACGGGTTATCAGCGCATGTATTGCTTATTCTCCGTTTAAACACTTGGTTTAGAGGTGATCCAAAACAACTGATCCAAACTTTCATCTGGTACTCTTGTTTCCTTGCGAGAGATTGACTGTGTGTTTAATATCCCAGTCCTCTTGCAGTCGAATATATACAGACTGCGCCTGCTAGTGTAATGAGATGCAAATGAGCTACTCCCCAAACTGGCTCTCGTTGTCACAAAGGGACACTTTTCAATCCACACCACCCCCAGCCCCCAAGAAAAAAAATTCGGCAAATGGTCACTGAGCTGTAAAATGGGCAACTCTTATCCGCTGCTAAAAGGGAAAGAGTGGAGGGGGGAGAGAGAAGACTAATTTACATACAGGAAAACAAGAAACCTTAAGAATCCTGTACATCCCACTATGACATAAAACCTCAAATTACATCACATATTGTCCGCGCATGTACCATTCCTCATCATGGAGACAGTAGTTGTAAAGCAGGATTTGTGGCACATTTGGAAAAGAGCAGTTTAGTTATACTGTTATTTGCAATGTGAACATACCTTCAAAATATCTTTGTTAGTCATTATAACATGTATTATCGGCATCTTATGACTTTTGTGTTGACCTGTAATTATTCCTATTTGTACGTTTTTAAAATTGGTCATTATATGTGGCTTCCACCCGTTATATGTAAACAGGTTAAGAACTAAATGGAAATATAAGCAGAATGTAAAGGTGCCCCGTATGATCAGATCATGTTATATCATTTAAAAGCTCATTTTAAGCTCTTTTTTTTGCTACACTTCGTTTCAGTAGTTAAAAGTTTTGGTGATTATATAGTCAGAGTTATCTCTAGACTGGATTGTAAAAGCTGAACTGGTATGCGTCGTTCGCGTGGCTGTCATTAAGGCACTTTGTTATTGTGTGAGGGGAGAATAAGTTTTTTTCTCTGTGCTCTCAGCTGTATGGTAATTCAGACAGCACCTGCTCCCCTCACAATGTAGCGGGGAGAAAGAGCTCCCCTCTCCACACGTCATCTGTGACAAAAGTACCTACCAGCTTCTGTTGTTTTTGTGTTTTATCAATTATTTTGCGTTTAATTTGACGAGGAAGTTGTGTTATGCTCTTTCCGATGTATTCTTTTAATCATTTATATTGTTAAATGAATCAAGGTCCCAGATTTTTTTGCTCTGCCTCCTCATGCACGCTCACGCATGAGATGAGCGTTTGTTTGTGTGTATTTGTATGAGGGTGGTCTTCATTAGTGCGTTCATTAAAAGCGCTCGCCGTTTTCAATCCAGAGGAATGCGACAATATGCGCATTCCTGACACACTCCTCAGATTTATTGACCAGCATCAGTGCGACTTACACAGTTACGCTTTGCAGAGATTCAGATCGTGGTGTGTTTGTTTTTGTCCTAGGTTTTGAGTTTAAGCATTAATTAATTTTTGTATAAAACATATTTACAACATATTTTTTATTTTGTTACAATATTTTTTTAAATTGCATTCTAAAAACTTGATAAATGTGATCTTTTTATTTAGTGCGTTGCCTGGAAACTTGTTATCAGGCGACAGGTGTCATTGCAACACACTCTGGAAACGGCTCAGTGCCTCAAGCGATCGACCATGATAGTTATTGAATTGTTGACCATAAATAAAAGTGGAACCATGTCACGGAGCTATCATTACACTTTCCCCCTACAATTCTTTACACTGACGTCGCACACATTTCCCGATTACTGCAGCAAAGCGTATCTGAAAAGCATGTTGAAAACCCTCAGATTTATGCCCACTTCTCTTATTCTTTTCAAGTATAATTTATGCCACGCGATTCTGTCTTGGTGAAATCAAGCAGAAAGCTCCTTTCTCGCATTCCTCCTCTTTTCTGAAGGTGGACTATGGGGAGACTGTTTAACTTAAGTGTTTCTATAGGGGGCTGTTGTACTTTAACTCCTGCCCACCAGTAGCTGCGACGAACAAAGCCGGGACTCGAGGTCTGACTCTTCATCTTTTCTTTGCGCTTTAATTTTCATTGATTCTGAATACAAGGGATCCCTCGGGGATTCTCTCTGAAGACGCGGACAGCCCCCAAGCCAACCATCTGCTCCCAACCAAATGGCGTTTTTTCACATCACCACTGCATGTCTCCACTGCCTCACTTGGCAATGCGCACATGCAGGGTTCCTCCAAATTACTAGAAGCATGCTAAAAAAACAGCACAAGCGTGCTACTGGGCCATATGCTAGGAACGCAGGAGTAAGTGGTAGTGTGAACAGCATCAGTGTACTTTAAAGAAACGACCACAGTAAACTAAGCAAATGCGCAAGCCTAGAGAAAATGATCACTATTTAAATTCCGATTTAACAACTTAAGCCCAGTTTTTCTAAATTAGACTACCCATTCCTGCAAAGAAACGATGGATTTTAAAAGTTTTATCTTGCAATGTGCAATTTTGGTTTCTTTTAGCAGACAGGTAACAGTGTGCGGCTCAACAGGATGCAGCAAGAATGCTGATTAAAATAACAAAGAACTTGTCGCGTGTACGTCACGGGTAGCGCACTCGTGGAAAAGCAACAACAACCGAGAACAAAATATGAATCCCAACTGCATGTAAATTATTTTAAACTGCACATAAGTGATTGTATATATGTTGATTTAAAGTAATGATTTTGGGTAGGTTAGTGTGTGCGCGCGCGTGGGGAGTGGTGGATCAAACAGGCTTGAGGACTGTCGCGTGCCATCGTCCTTTAGAGAACATCTGCCCCTTTCCCTGGGGTGCTTTTGTTTATGTGAGAAACTTTGGTTCAAAGACGGAGTAAAATCAATAGTTCATAACCGAAGCAGCAAAATCTCTGCTGCTTATACGCACATTTAAGACATATGTTTTTTAAATATTTTAAACAACTTGAATGAACAAATCTGTACGATTCATTCATTCTGGGATACAGGAACGAAAACGTAAACAATAATAAAATGCATACTCTATGTGTGCAACTGTTAACTGCTTCGTTCTAAGTTTTTATAAATATGTAAAACATAAGATTAGTAAAAGAATTTCCATTGTGATATTAAATTCTGCAAAACATAGCCTACTGAAAAACATACTGTTAGGAGTGTTCCCTTTAAACCAAAAAATGTTTTGTTACTGGTATATAAACCAGTGTGTCAACACACATAAATCGATCTACTGCATCTGAATTTGCATACTTATACCATACTTTTTAGTTATGAAAACATATATACATTTTAGTCTGTAGCAAAGTGTATGGAAGTACTGGCCCATAGTAATGCACAGCGGATGGTCCATTGTTGCCTAGTCAACATTGTGATTTTTACCAATCACACATCAAAATACAACTCTTTCTTCCATTTCAGCATTTCAGTGTCTGTTTCTCCAGAAACATGAGACCATCCAGGTACTTTAGGGATACTTATTGTAACATACTACAATTTGGGACATACTAATTCTGATTAGTGCACAAACCATCTTTATCACTCTCTGGCATCCTTTTTCTGGGCAAAACTTCAGTATGTAACTTGTCTCACACTGTTTGTCATAGACACATGAATGAGGGGTTAAATAAAAATTAACTAGTTACATATTAGGTAAACATTGGGTTGAATTTTGTGACATAGCTCTGTATCAAAATATTGTAAAGATTATGGGAGTGAGATCATATGGCTCAGTCTAGCAAGCAATAACAAATAATTATCACCAAGGAAACTATTCAGCTATACCCTATCAATTTCATTACCACACCCTAACAATCATTTAGGTCACCCTAGCAACCTAATAACATCACAAAAAACACATTTAAGTATATATTTATATCATGCTAAATCATGGTAACATTATGCTAACTTATGCAATCATCTTGTTAATATCATAATAACATCATGCTATATCATGCTAACATCACGCTAAGCCATGTTGCAATAATGTTAGTATCATGATAACAACATGCTTACTCATGTTAGCATCATTCTAAGTCATGCTAGTGTCATGTTAAAACATGTTATCAATGTTAAAATATTCTTGCCCAAGTTATCCTACAGCAAGCACTACCCACATTTTCTTTAGAAAAATCTAGTTTAATAATTATTTAAGATGCTTGAATATGTGAATTGGGATGCAGGTGATTGTTTTTTCTGTGTTAATCTGTGATGTATTTACAACTACCATTTTACAGGATGTTACTGATCATTTGCGGAAACAGAAGAAAATCATTGTAAACGCAAAGCGATTTTGGCTTGTCAGCTATTATTACATAAGATTAATATAGACTAAGATTATTCATTTAAGAAATTAACAAAAAAAATTACAAAGCCTACACACACACACTTTTACATTTTACAGAAAATTTAAATATATATTTTTGTCAATTTCATGATTGTTCATAGTTTGAATAAAATAAATGTAGAAAATAAATTATATATGCTGTATTTAAAGAATAAAATGAATGCAAAGTGCTATCTGAATGCTACTTGTTTACTAATGTGAGATTACTGTCTTATATGTTTCAGCTGGGTTGCACCCATGTAAATATTATACTTATGTCTCAAAGCAACAAATGCAATGTCTCCTGAATGTTGTTTCAAAATCATATCAACAGAAAAACAGACAAGTTCAGTAAGACAAGATTTATGCTGTTGCAAACTTCATCAGTGCTTCATAACCCTGCAGTGAGGGAACGTTTGTTATTTCCTCTCTGCCATTACATGATGCTGAGAAAGAGGCTTTAGAAGAAGGCTTTTTCTAGCCTCTCCTTTCCTGAGTAAGTGTGCTTGATGGGAAAGTATGAACCCCATGACATAATAGCCAATTACCACTAGAAACCTGAAGTATATAAGTTCCAACACCACTCATACTCACCCATCCCCCATCACCACTATGTCAATGCATGTCCATACTTTAAAATCTTTGCACTTTTTCATTTCTCTTTCTTTACACTCCTTTTCATTTTTTGGTAATCAAAGACAATTAGAAAACTGAAAATTAATTTGTAAAACCGTGGGAAGCCAAATACGAAGCAAAATGTGTTTGTCAACTGGATTTCTGTGAGATTTCATGCTGTACTGTGGGTCTGGACAATTATTAATTCAATAAAATGTATTATTTATATTTTTTCTGTCTTTCTTTAAACTTGGTCATCAGGTTAAGATCTAGAAATATAGGTTGTCTTGTTTACATAAAATACTTCAAGTGCTTTGTAGTATTCTGGGAATTGTCCCATTTCTGTCCAGTATTTGTGGTGTGAGCAAATATATAGTGAACGTGCTATTAAAAATGAATGGGCAGACCAAAGGGCACAAAAATATTAGTTTTCAAACTGTGAAGAGTGCAGTGTAATTTTAGAAAGACAGAGATTTGTCTGTCAAAACATTTCATAACATGTAAGCCAATTGCACAATCCATTTTCAGTTTGCTTTATTAGTTTGTTTTTCTGTTATTTTTAATCTTGGTTTATTTTTTTCTTTCCTGTTTATTAAGTCTAGATTTAAAACGTGTCCTAGTGTCCCAGTCACACTCAAGGAATGTTTTGTGTTTCTTGAAAAAATATACTTAAGGAACCTGCTCTCCAAAGTCACTCCTAAAGCCCTCAATCATAAAATCACAAAGTTAAGTTAAAGGTGTAACTTATCTGTGCTGTGAATCAACTGCTACCTGGTTTGATGTCTGGCTGTAATCCAGTGATAATCTCAAAAGATCTTGGTTTTGTTGTCATTGAAAATATTTATCTTTGTTTGCTCCTTTCTATTTCCTTTTACAGATTTTCATGAATTTTTCATTGATTTTTTAAATCAGTATGAAATTATCATAATGATCACAAAATCACAAATGAAATCATAAATACAGCCCCTGCAAATAAAAACTCTCTGGTATGAATGGGTCAACAGAAGAGTCCCCAGATCTAATGGCACTGTGATTCAGGACAGACCCAAAGGTGAACAGAGTTCAAGTATCAACACTGCTGGATGTCTTTGACCTGCACGACTTTACTGAAGACCTTCAGCAGTTTGACAGCTTCGTGATTGCTGTGATTTGTCTTGAAATCTACATCACCATTCAGGTGTGTTTAGCTTTTCATCATTGATGCCATGCATCTCTGAGATTTTCACTTGAATGTAAACAAATGGCTTTGTTTGGGTCTAGTTTCACCACATGTGTTCTGTTAACCCTTATTTATTAATGATGTTAACTCATTGCATCTCAGAAGAGTTAACTGGTGTCGCACAAACACTGTTTATTTTTTGTAATTCTTATCAGACAATCAGTGTGTCCTTAACCACAACTCACCTACCCATGCATAGTGTATACGTGTTTTGAAATCTTTCCAAATGATTAATGCTTGTTTTGTATACTTGTGTGTGATTGTCACATCATGCATGTAGAATAAAAGTACTGTTTGTTCTTGGATCCAGACACCTTTTTCTGGAAGACACAGATGCATATCTAAACCAAGTTGTTTGTGTGAGATTTTAATCCTTCATAGAAATGCAACAGATAAGGGTGAGTCATTTAAACTGGCCATTTAAAAACACATTTGAAAAATTTTACATCTCTCACTGATTTTACCTAGGATTATAAATATTTTTCTTTTAATTTTAGATTCCTATTTTACTGTTATTACTGTTATGTTTAAATAACATTCTCTTTTCTCAGGGTCAGCAGGCGTTAAAGCATTTCACTGCATGTCATACTGTGTATGATTATGTATGTGACCAATAAAATTTGAATTTGATTCTTGCATTGTTGTACAAAACAGTCATGTTCATACATGTTATATTGTAACATACCAAACGGTTTTCACACATATCATTAGTTTTCACACTTGACTGTTGGATCCTATTTGACTGTTGGATTTGAACTGAGTTTGTGGTTGGTTGGGATGTTCACACAGGGTTTTGACAGCACAACTGTATTGTTTCCTGATATAAAAATACACCCAAAATCCAGTGTTGTTTGAAGTATCCATTATTTTACCAAACCAGTTCCTATAAACGTCCTTTACAGGATCTTCTTTTCTTTTTTAAGTCACTTGCCAGGCTATTGGTAGCTGTATTTACATGTTTTACCAAGGGAATAGTGAGCTACAGAAAGACAAGACTGTGCTTCCATGCCAAAATGACACAACAACAAGGAGATGCCACAATTCAAGGCCTCTTAACTATTGAGACATGCATCAAATTCTTTCTGTATTCAAAAAAATGAAAGAGAAAATGGGGAAAGAGACTGGAGGGATAATTTTTGGTTGCTTTGCGACATTCCTCCCAAAAACTACTCTAATTGTGGTTTAAACCTGAGAGCGATGCTATGGTGACCGGCTCCGCGTCGTCCCTGCCGGCGACCACAGGGCTATTTCAGCTCCCACCCTAATTTAAGCCTCCTTTGCGCGCTATTTCAGACATGGTTGCTGAGGGCGGCCTGTGGTTTTGCAGTGTTTGGACTGAGAGCCCTCCCCACAGCACAGATAATGGATGATAGAAAGACAAATTTGAGTCTTTTGGGAGATATCCAGGAAGCCACCTCCTAATTTTACAAATCCTTTTGTGTCTACAACTATCCTTTTTGAATCTGGTGTGAATTCCTTTAGATTTGAGTTTGTTGTATTTTGATTCTGATGCTTATCTGATCTCAAGCTGTTGTATTTGTTCTGATCTGTTTTTTTTACTTTATTAATAAAGGTTCACTGGTTAGGAATTATAATAAACTGTAGCTTGATTCCAAAACCTGAGTGGCCTATACAGACATTTTATATGCTATAAGATGCCTTCTAAGAAACCCCATTATCATGGATGCCACTAGTAACCCCCTAAATTTGACTCTTATGGTCCATTTTCTTGGGAAAATCTTCCTAAATGACAAGGTATTCTTTCCTGGTTATACATAAACTTTCAACTAAAAAAAGGAAGTAATTTAAAATTGATTTTTGTTTTTTACCACATTTATGTGTGTGCTTTATATATTTTGGTTATTGAAGTATATCGAGGTTAGCATAGCACTGTTCTAAACATGATTAAGATTGTGCAGCTGGATATGTGGGTTGTTTAGTAGATTAGTTAATGAATGTTAATGTTGAAGGATTGTGTGTTTAGAGCGTGCTTGCAGCAGCAGGTGTCAGGTTGCTGGCTTATCCAGAGGCGTGTGTGTGCTCAAAGAATGGTGGCGACAGCCCGCCGCTGGCCAGATGAAAGTGTGTAAAGCTCTCCTGACTCCCATGTGCCATGGGGTGGCAGGATTACCTGTTACACGCGCCATTGTTGTCTCCCATCAGGAGTTACACTGTCACATCTGCCTGAAATGTGAAAAAGACTGGGGGTGTATCAGGAGGCTCTAAGATCCAGACAGATGGCAAGAGAGTCTCCAGGGGCTGCTTGATGCCCCCCTCTAATCTCTTTCCCTCTGTACTGCTTTGTCATAGTAAGGGAATTTAAATGCAAGCTAAGCATGCCACTACACTACAGCATCTGTAAATGTTAGGGAATCATAAGGAATCAAATGGTTATGGTTCTGATTCCAATCTGGAATCCTCTGCAGGTTTGGAATGCCTATATTTACATTATTTATGTCCATTAGTTCTACACATTTCTCACCCCTTGCATGTTTTGTTTAATTTTTTGCCTGATTTTGACTAAATGATAAGAGTATAAGACCCTCAGCTCTGTGTTTAGCAAGTTAAAATCTATTCTGGAAATTGTTTAGGTTTTAGATTCTATTAGGAAAACAGCCTAATAGAAAAATAAAAGTCTCATAGAGTCTTTCCGGCCTGCCTATTAGTTTAGAAGTAGTGTTCTGACATTGCTGTTTGACATTGTTGTGTTGTGTGAAACCAGCAAGGATAATGTAATATGAAAATATATTGTCTGTTTATTGTTTTTTTTTAATTATTAAGGGAAGTATATTTACTCTTATCACATTAAACACAAGACCACATCTAAATAAACTTATCAATTTGTCATAGATTTAGATCCAGTGCAAGAAACAAAGTTTAATACAAATATTTTAATACAATGGTTTGTCCACATAAAGGGAAGAATTGTGTCATGAAAAAACATTATTAGAACTGTTTGTCATACAAAAAACAAGCTTATTTCAGAATTAAAATGGAGCGGATGCCAGTTTTAGGTTCACAGAATGTCCATCATGTTTATTTGGTAAATCTAAAATTAAAAGTTCAACCAAACACTAAAGGTACCACACAATATTTAGACAAGCCCTTGGCTATGAATGAATGTTTACAGTAGTAACATTCAGCAGATGTGTATTAAGGTATGGCACAGGTGCAGAGCCTGACGGCAAGGCTGTGGTTTGAGCTCCATGTCCTCAGGGGGTCCAAGAGCAGCTTCCATTGTTCACCACTGAAATGCCTGCAGAGCAGCTGCTATTCTGGCTTGTTGTCCTATTCTATACCTTTACAGCAGCAGGGTGGCATCAGCATTGTCCTGAAGGCTATTGACTTCCACGCTGAGCAATTAGCGGCTTTAAAGGTGCTAAGACTTTAACGTGTCTTCTTAACCATTTTAATCAAAGCCAGCCCTGCTCTTGAAACATTATATATGAAAGTGACTATAATTAAAGGCCCTCATTTAACTGAAAGGCACGGTTTCAAAAAGGAAGTCATTTGTGCAAACAGCCCAATATTTCAAACAGCGGCCCAGGTCTCAATCTGTGACAACGGGCTGCCGCTGTCACTTCAGCATTATCTCCAACCTCCCTTTTGTTTGCTTTAGTCTAAGCTGTGTTTGAGAGCAGAGCAGGTGGCAGGCCGATTTTATGTTTTGATGTCACGGAACCTAATCAGTCCCTCTGTTATCTCGTGTGGGTGGGGGTGGGAAGCCAGGTGACCAGCGGATAGTGAGGTGTGGGTGGGGGGCTGGGGAACCTTTGTAAACATCCCCTTATCTGAACTGCCACTTCAGGTAAGTTCTGTAGGGTCACACCCGGTCTGTCTCCCAACCTAGGCAAAAGACACAAAGGGGACAGTAGAAGTTTGAAAATAGGTGAAAGTAAAACTTCAGTTGTTTAAAAATACAAAACAAAAGTGAAAATTTTTTTTTCCCTCATTCATGAAATATAAAAGGAGATTGTGTGCACTATTCCAAGTTATCAGATCTATACAGTATAATTAGGGCATGAGGTTTTAAAAATGTGAGTGAAATGAGTAAACAAATCTTTTACATACTGAGTATATTCATCTTTCTGTTGTTACCCTTCATTGCTTTGCATTGCTTTTTCTCAGTGGCTGAGCTCATGCCATGGAGTATGTTTAATGGCTTGCTCTTTCATTCTTGTACAAGGGGAAAAGTTCTTGTTTACACCGGTGTTAACATCTGTCTTGGATGATCCAAAGGCAAATGGACAGGTGAGAGAGATTGCTGTTTACACTTACTAACGTCTCAGATATCTCACATGACTGTTTGTGATTGGATTTATGATACATACAAAACCTACTTTTATATCAACTGTACCTAACAGGATTTAAATGCTTCGCATCATATCTGTGTCACTGTTAATGTGACGTAATGTAAATCCAAATGTCCAATGTCCAAATGTAACCAGCAAAGTTTACAACCCGATTCAGTGATGTGGTCATGTGCATTTTTCCTTAATGTCAATTGGATCTCAAAAAGTTATTCACCCAGAATATGGAGGAATACATTGATTGAAAAACTGTTAACACACTATTAAGACACCAAATTAAAATCAGGTCATTCTAAAGCCCACACATATTTTGTTTACTAGATTTTGTTTTACTATTGTTTACTGGTTCTTTGTTTACCCAAAAACATTTACAGAATCTCTTGTTTTTGTTTACTATAATGGTTTGGCAGAGTCCAAAGACCCAAACATCTCAATATTTTTTGTTAATCCATGCATTTAAACATGGGTGTGCAACACTAAATGCAAACAGGACGTTTCTTGGAAAAAGATGTGCATGATTACCTCTTATCCTCATAAAGGTCACTGTTCAGACTTTAAATACTTGAGCTATACTTATATGCATGAGTTCCATTGTATTAAATAACACAGTAAACCAGCTGGCTAAACCAGAGCTATTATCAGATCAAAGTTTACTTTCATAACCAAATGGTAACTTGGTATTCAGTAAATGTGTTTTATTATTGTTTTAATGATACACAGTGTACAATAAAAACGAATATATATTGAAATGAGAAATGAGGTCTCCATTTGAAATAAGTTAACAATTTCAAGGTTAGCCAGAAATATGTGCTAAACAAACTCAAGGTATGGGGAAAGTGTAGAGTAGTGTGTATGACTGGCATTTGAATTCTCTGTGGGCACAGAGTGAGTATGTGGCCCCGTTTATGACTCAAGCAAATGGAATACACACTGAGATACCCAGGTTACTTGTGTATAATCAATACCCAGAAATCTTCATAACACCCCACATCTGCTCTGTGAGAGTGGAAACAAGCAGCCTGGCGCACCGTTTAAGATGGGGATGGTAGTCTAAGAAGGGATGCTTTGTCATAAGAATAATTCTGGGTTGCTTTATATAGAAAGTTATCTATATTAAGTACCATAACAAGACAACAAAATTATAACGTGGTGGCTGTTACAAACTTTTAAGCCCCTTTTGCTTTTTACTGCCATCCAGAGTTTTGTGGTTCTGTCCTAAGATTAAAAGAGACCTTATGTTGAAATTGTCTCCATCTGGTTTCGACCCACTGATGTTGAACATGTTGTGTCGCAGAGACAAATAGACTGTTCAGATTATGGCTGAGTGGATGTTGCTTATATTTTGAATCTCAAGCGGTATTCTGTGTTAAAATGAATTTCCTTTAAGCTATATTTTGTCATCTGGAATTCCAGCCTGTATTCACCTTCTATTTGTGCTAGTGTTAGTCATGTGCTTTGAAAGTATTTATAACTTCATAAGGATCTGAAGAACATTGTAAGAAATGTCTGTGTTTTTCAAAGTGAAAATCCAAAGCAGAACCAAAATCCCCCTTTATAGCCAATGGCAACTGAGTAAATGGTAGCTTATGTTTCATGGGATTGAATCTGATAATTTTGTTAGTCTCTTTACATTTCCGTTCTGCTCCCTAATCTTAGAGTTAATTTATCTTCTTATTTCTCTGTGACTAGTAGTACTGTTTTGAGTCTCAAATGACCTAAAGTGTCAATTTCAGGCCGCTGTTGGGGTAGACGGCATATAAAGGTCTGGTTTTAATTTCTGTCTGCATTTAAGGCTGTAATCATTGCCTCAGTCTTCTGGGGACATAGCGGTGGCGCTTGGGCTTCAGAGAATTGCACGTTTTGTGTTTCCAGTGATGCTCTGCTGCAAATACTAATTCTGAGTGAGTCAAACCTTGAATTAAAACCGTGTTTAAACGTTTCTTGTGTTCTCTCAGTGAGGCTCATAGATGTTGATGATGTGCGTGGAGAAAGACGACCCAACTCCATCGTACCACACGCCTGGAGCTCAGCCAGCAGCCCAGAGGTTCTACACACTATCAGCAAGGTATAGAACATCACACAATAAAAACAAGGAGGGCTGTATGGCGTTAAATACATTTAAGATGTTTTTACATGTAAATAAAAGTATAAAGCAAGAACTACAGCTTCACAGGACTTATTGCTTTCAACAGTTATTCCATATACCTGACTGTTTCTTTAAGTACAGACAGCAATAAAAAAATTTATTACACCAATTCAGATGCCGGGGCACATAATACTGATAAAATGATGTTAGAGGTGCATGTTTATAGAGTAATTTACAAACGTTTGATCAGAATCCAAGACCAGAACAATATGTATACTTTTATTGTAGATAAAATAAAATAAATTTTGTCATCATTAACTCAAAAGCTTCAAAAGAAATTTTTTTTTACTAAAAATCTTTCTGGTATAGCTTCCATGTCTAATTATTTTTGCCTACAGAGATTCACATATTTCATGTCAGGATTGGTTGTGACATATTCAAGAATCACTTTCACTCTGCTGAATTGGCATCCATAATATCAAAGGCACTAATGTCTTTTTGGCTGAATTATTCCTTTATTGAATCAATACCTTTCTAGTGACTGCGCTATATTGTAACTGTTGCTAAAAGGTGTTGTAAAACAATCCTATGCAACAAAATTGTTCTACTATGAGTGCTGATGCATAATGACCCACCTAAAAGCCTTTGACATTTCACCCTAATATTGACTTTTCATTTTTTGCTTTAGATGTCCTCAGTCTCAAACAACTGTTTTCCACTGTGAAATATGAATAGCCTCTTGTGGAAACAGCTGACTTCCATGGAACACAAAATGCTCTAATGAAGTGATGAAATGCTTGTTGCACTTTCAGATGTCCATGTTACATCATTCCTCATGACAACAACTTTCATTTAGATGCTGCTCTATGAAAGCCTCTACAGTATCATTGTAAATGTATACATCTATAAATATCACTAGTTCAATTGTGTATACAGATGTGCAGTTTCAACATACAGATAGAAAAGCAGATCCCATTTGCTAAGTGATATCCTATTTATATCACTGTATGGTGTTGTACAGTAAGATTACAGTCTTTTTTCTTCCATGTGGATGATATGATTCAGTGACCAAAATGGAAGCTTCCTAAACTGTGTGCCAAACCCATCAACAATGAACTCAGACCTTAATTAGTCTCAGATGATCTCCTAGCTTTCAGCTGCTCTCACTGTACACAATTCTGAAGATAATTCATCCACTGTAACACTGAGTTAAGGGATAGTCTCTAATCCATGACAGTTGTAGAAAATTGTTAATAAACATAGCATGTCCTAGCATTGAAAATAATAGCTATTGAGATTTAGTGGAACCAGGTAGGGGTGATTGTGGCATATAGCTGTTCATATGTAAACCACAAATTGTATTTATGCTAAATTATATTGTTCAGCATAATATTATAATACATAATATTATATAATATAATGTAAACAACTTCATCTTTATACAGCAGAATTTAAACACATTTATTTGTTAAGCTGGTAAAACATACAATACATTCACCTTTATGAGCTAGAATCTTGTCATTCTAAGGTCACATTTTAAAAATGTGCCATAAGTTCCCCTGCTAGGTATTGTTAAACAACGGAAATAGGATATGGAATAAGTTCCACAGCTTAAGTGGTCAAAGCACAGCTCTTCCCTTTATCTACAGACAACAAAACCCACAGGAATGTAAAAGTACTAGACAAACACATGATTTGGCTTGGCATGAGAACAGCATATTTATTCAAAAACATTGTTAAACCTATGCACAATGATTGACAAGACTTTCGATTTAGGCTTTAAAGTGTAATGTATAGTGTAAATAATTTTATATCTTTCAAATACATTTTCATAAATTTGAAATTTCAAAATCTTGAAGTTTTTTGGTTTTATTAACCATTTTAATCGTGTTTACATGGTATATATGCAAATTCAGGTTCAGGTGCTCTCTCTTTGCCTGTGCTACAGGGTATGTGACTAACAGTCTGTTAAGTTAGATAACCTTTTCCCCTCCATCATCACCTTGAACACCGCCACAGGGCTGTGTGTTGAGCCCTTTTCTGTACTCTCTATTTATCCACCAATCTATCACCAACTAGAGTATAATGATTCAATTAAAATAAAAAATAATACACAAAAAAGCACACTGGTCCCTTTTATTCATAAAGTTTTTAATGGTAAATTACTGTTAAGAGATCATGTTTGAACAGGACTTTTTCAAAAATACCAGTAAACCTATCCTGGCAATTTACCAGTAAGAGAATTAAATTGGCAGTATGATGCTAAACTTACAAAGAATAGAATTATGAACATGGTCAGAACACAATGGTGTAAGAAGTCTGCTTTAGGCCAGTTGTAACACTATGATGATCACCTCTTCAAGGACATATTTCAAAACACTGTGTATTCACTGAACTGCTTACATTCTTTGCACAGACCTCTGTGTATCCATATGCATAAACATTATTGTTTTAAACACATAAAGTGTCTTTGACTTCAGATGTTAGCAACATTTTTTTCCCTGAAGCTCAGTATGAACTTATCTTCTACAATCATTGAATCATAATAGTTTAGTATGTTTAGATAGCATATAGATTGCCTAAATGCTAACAGTGACTTAAAACCATATATTTGGACAGGGCCAGAAAAGTGTTATTTATAACATTTAAATAACATAAGTTATTTAAAAATGTACAAATGTATTTCCTGAGCAGTATTGTGCTCTAGATATAAATTCATTTGTTCAAACCGACACTGTTTTGGCACAGGCCATGTGCTGATTGTGTATCCCTGTCCTTTTGTAAACTAAATAAATACAACCACTAGATTAGTAACACTACAACACATTGTCCTTTTCATCTGTTCAATTATAGCTTATGCCTGAATGTGTGTGCTAATGGTAAATATAGCCTCTATTCTCATGGCCATGCGGTCATAGCTCCGTCGGCTGATGCTGGAGTTAGTGCGAGGGTGATTCGCTATCGAGCCTGTTAAGGGTGGGATGCAGTTGTCTCTGCAGCCTGAATAGGGAACACAGCATTTGTTACAGCAGGCGTTGTGGGGTGGAGGTTTGAACACAAGCTGCCACAAGAAGCCAGACTTTGGCACCCTGTCATTGCTGTTTCCTTTACAGAGCACGAGAAAGCTGAATGATAAAACAGCAGGCATGTTGGAGCCAACAATGTTTTGCCACTTTCTCTCATATATGTTCATATTCTCTTTTTCCTCATGTTTTTTTTTTGTTTGGGGTTTGGGGTCTGGATTGGGGAAAGAGGGTCTGGGTTGCAATGAATACGAGAGATTGTGGGCAAGTTCTTTTGGAACCCCCTAAAAAACTGAAGCCATATGGATGTGAAAAGTTTTGATTTATAGGTGTTTTGTAAAATGACTTACACATTATGTAAGTAAAATGTCAATATACCGTGCCATACTGATCTTCTTGGAAACAAGTTAAGCATAACTGTTGCTATAGTATGGTCGTTATTTGGTTTTTGCAAGCTACAATGAAAGAGCACTGACAACATTTTGGTGCCAGGGAAAATATGTTTTTGGAAATTTTAAATTTGTGGTTACTCAAATGTTGGAAAATGCTATAGCAACTGATCATGTAATGTGTATAATGCTTATTACTTAGGACACCCCCAATCCTTAGTTGTGACTTCCTGTGTGGGGTGGGGGTTTAAACACTTAATTAAGGGGGTACTAACCCCCCGCAATTCACATTCTGGTCCTGCAACTATTAATCCCAAAACAAACCTAGTGTGTTCTCTTGATAATTATAATGTAATCACACACCATGAGGACATGAAGATATTTGCTTGATGATGATGTTGGTAATGATGATAATTATAGATTGAATCATTTTTATATAATAACCACCCTCCCATGACATGACTATGGGTTCCCGAGTAAAAACAAAGTGGTTCTGTAGTTAAAAATTAACCACTGTCACTGTCTCGGAAGAACTGTAATTGCTTCCTGACCTGAAAAAAAGCAGTCAACTATATTAGTAACATGGTAATACAGGTATTGTGGTGTGTAATGTTTTGTTGTGGGGAATTACCTCTCTTTGAAGACCCCTGCTTTAATTTGCATAATTCTAAAAATACTAAGTGTAATGGATACATATGTAGCCACTGATATTTATGGCAGATCTATGAATAGTGGACTGTTAAACTCAGAAACTGGCATCAGATTTCCTTTTGCTGTAGTTGTACATGGACTTACACCAAGATACAAACCGACAAAAGAAAAATAGACAACTACTGAAAAAATAACAGCGCCTGGGGTTGATTGAATTTCTTGACTACAGACAAAGCTGTATGAATCTCTTTTTATTACAGACTTAAAATATTAGAGAATTTTAGAAATAGTTTGTTTATATATTAATGGGAAAGAATATGCATGTTTAAAACATGCTGTTATATGTTGCAAAAGTTAAGTAAAAGCCACAATCATTACAAGACAAATCTATTTAGATAAAGTGATGGTATATGTTTATTTTGGGGCCAACTCAGTGTGATTTATTGTAAGTAAATAATGTTATTAACCAAACTCAAAATAAAGAACTACTATCCATAATCCCAAAAAGAGCTTCACCAATCAGAGAACATGCTGTTACCATGGAAATGGCAACTGTGGGAAACAGAAATTTAGTTCATTATTCAAAGAGAATCAGCCTCTCTAATTTTCATTCCCCACCTTGCATAATTAAAATGGAAAGGAGTTTCATATCTAAACATGACTGCAAATGAGATGGTATATAATTTTAATATAGAATGTTATAATGATTAATGACAAAGGATGAAGAGTGAACTATGAATTGCTGATTTAATCTAATCTTTAAATCTGATTTCATGTTGACTTTAAGCTTGGCAGTTCATCCTGCCAAGTCCATCCTGCAGTTGTAGCTGCATCACTTTGCTGCAGTGACTTGTTGTTGTATATAGAGGCACTTGAAACCAAAGTTGTAAAACTTATACTGCCTCTTTAGAAATGGCATAAAGTCCTACCAAAGGCAGCAAGACAGCTGTATATCAGTCAGAATGAACAGCGTTGCCCTCCTCTGTCCCGGCCCACTGCATGAAATATGGCCCATCCGAGTCCAGTTAAAGTTGTAGAGAAATGTGAGAGACTCTTAGTAATTTGCCTTTAAAAAGATTTTGTGCTGCTATTCACTGCTTCAGGCTAATCTCTCTTTGTGCTACGTAACAATGCAGTGCCAAATGAGGAGGAAATGTCAGGTTATGTTTCAGAGCCTGCCTCCTTCCCACCCTCCATCTGTAGTAATGGCCTCGGCTCATTGGAACATATGTTGCCTGTTGCACACCCACCATCTGTTCGCTTCGACTGATGAAGTGATCTTTTTGCCACAGTGATTGGGCCATTCAGGGGACGGGCCCTGGAAACGTTTCCCGCAAGAGTTTCCTTTTCTACCCTTCATGTGTGCAGAGGAACGTGTTTCATGTCCAACAAGGTCACATAAAGGTTTGTTGTTGTTGACCTGTGTATGCTGCTCTGATTTAGCTGACCCCTCTTGAGCCTATAATGAAACTTAGCAACATGTGAGGCCCCAAACAAACAATCATTATTTTCATGATGAGCAGATTAAAAGATGCTATGGATGCATATACATTTTACATTAGCATGCATCATGATTTAATTCCATGGTGTAATGTTTCTGCATTTACATTTGTTAGAGTTACCGTTATGGTGTAACGTTAGCTTGGAGATTTTGTGTCTTCGTACTAAGAAATAACTTGTTCTTTGGCAACAGTGTCTGTAATGTCTATCCATTTGCGACATTATTGGTGATGGCAGGAAAGTTTAAAAACAGTCAAACTTATAGGAATAAAAAAGTGCACCATCTACCTAATATAATAAAATGGTAAATTATATAGAAATATTTAACTGTTGAGGCTCTTTATACATGACATCAAGAGGCAGATTTTTAAGCTTTCGACACTAAAAAGTGTTTCTATCTTTAGTTATAAGAATATGTGAGAATGTGTGAATTCTACAAGAAGAGAAGTTGATATGATATAAGCAGCCATTAAGTACTTCAGAGTATGTGTTTTCTGCCCTGTGGTCTATATATAGTGGTCTAATATATTTTTGAAAAGTACTGCTAAATTTTGCCAGTAGTTGTTGTGCCAGGCAATTTTCCTACACGTCTATTTCATGTATACAGCATGTATTCAATAAACAGCATAATGTACAGCTATCCAGTCATTATCAGAGTGACTGGCTTACTATACCAAATCCCGCCAAATATTTGATCCACAAACCGTCTATCCCACAACAACAACTCATTCAAGGCCATTCAGCATCTGTGGTGCTACTGACTGAATTTTATGACATCACTTTCTACTACCATGAGTCCCAGATGGATAGACCAACGGCCCACAGTTGAAAAGAAATCGCTCCTCAATGAGGGTCTCTTTGTAGTGCTACTGTCTGCGGCACAGACACTGATGGTGTCTGATGTCACTATGCATAACTGCCACCACCCTGCAAGGAGGAACAGAAGCAAACCCACATAAATAAGCTAAGAAAAAGTTAGTTACTGCTGAAACAGAACCTCAATGAACCTTTTACCTCTGATGCAGCAGCAAGGAAGTGAAACACACATACACACATATGACTGTAGGGGGTTTTACTGTTAAAGACCCGTAGACCAGATATGATGAATGAAGACAAGAAGTCAGAGATACAATTTAAAAGTTTGCGGAATAAAAATATCAGCAAAATATAGATTTTTTCCAGGTAAAAGTCAGCTTCACACTCCACGGAGTTTGTAGGTCAGGTCTAGCATTATTCACTATTTACATACAAGCATGCTATCATAAATGAATATATCATGCTAAACATAAGTGAATAAATAATGATTGATTATTAATAAAAGGGAAGGATTTTAGATTAAAGGATATGATTGATGTTGGTAGACCTGTTATAATTGTAACTGTAATGTAAATCTCTATATTGGGAAATATTTTTAAAAGATTATCTGTCATTAGGAATCAACAGTTAAAATTCAATGTGCCAATTTCTGTGCCGATGTGATACATGGTAGGACAAGTAGGAATCATATAATAGGAATCAATAATATCTTTTTAAAGATTACAAACATAAATGGATGGATGTGTGGCTGTTTGGGATGCTCAGTAAGTCTACTAGTGGGTTCACTCTATCTATTAACATTTATCAGTCATAATGGCAAGGCAGACAGTTGTACTTTAATTTCACCTCCAGCACTTTTGGACTTGATGTGTGTGGTTGCCATAGTGTTTCAAAAATGCTGCACATCAGGTGGTCGAACAAAGGTTAAAAGGGGGATGGAGAGAACAAGTGGAAGTGCAGAGAGGGAAGGGTGGTCACTTCCTGTCAGCTTCTTTCTCACCTTGGTTCACAATGGAAAGCTAATTACTGAAAAAATGATTTTTTTTTATTGTACTAGTAGTACATATTGTATTACAAAATGTACTAGTAGCCATTTGACATGTCAAGTAACTCTATATGAAGTAAAAACTATTTGCTCTTCTGTTAGATCCCTTAAACAGTTCAAATTTGGCATTCAGGATTGTGTCAGTCCCATTTCCCCTTTCTTTCTGTCCTTTCTTTTCCTGTATTTAATTCCAAAAAATAAAACATTGTTTTGAAATATAAAATGTTCTGAAAGCTTTTTTTATTGATCCCACATGTGTGGTGGTATCCATCTGAGACCACATTAAAAATGTGGCATTTGTATTATTTACTTATTTATTTAGGTTTGGGGATTTTTAAGCTTGTATTTTAAATGCATCCTGTCATTAAAATAAATGTGGTTCATACTGAATACTAAGAAGTTTTAGAAATTCTGAACTATTAGTTATGTTAAAATTACATTTAGAATAAAGTCTTTGAAAATTTTGAATCACATAGGTCTATAGTATGGTTAAGACTGTAAGGCTGCTCTAGTTAGTTCATTAGTAGATAGTAAACATTTTTATTAATAATAATGGCCACATGCTTTTTCTTCCATTTAATTTATAAGAATCCATCCCAGATCTCACACACATATATATTCAGTCAAATGGTAACATGATGCACAAACAGTAGTAGTACATGACAGCCTGTTTTTATACTCCAGGGAAACTTTTTTCCCTCCTGGTTTTTATTTTTCCTTTCAGGGAAACAGTCTTACAAATCCCTAAAAAAAATGCTGCCAAAACGACACATATGCATCCCCAGACAAACTGAGCATTAAATTTAGCTCAGTTGTGATTTTCTGGAGTCTGAGCGTCCCGTCGCTGCTGCAAAACCTCATCTCATGAAACAAAGGAACGGGAACAAACCCCAGAGATTGTGTGTGGTGGTCAGCCCTTCCCCAGCATCCACAAGTCCCTAACAAACACATCTAGACCACTTTGACTTTTCCCCAACATTTGAGCAACTTTGTTGGTGATGAGTCAAAGAGATTTCAATGCGAGACTCTCGGGGTAACCAGTGGTGCAATAAAGGACAATAAAAAGCTGCAAGTAAGAAAAAACTGTGTGGAGGTTTGGACAGCCTCTTATTACCGTTTCTCAATAACACCCCTCTTGACATTTTGGAAAGCTTTGTTCCTAACGATGCTGGAACAGACTCAAACCCTGTAGCTTTAAATACGCATTACTATTTAAAGGGGGTTTTTTTTGCAGAAAATTGTTTACGCAGTGTTTCTGTTTTATAAACAGGCATTACATTTCCAGCCCCCCATGCTCATGGATTCTGCTAAAGTAGCTATTCATATGAACACCTAATTACCAACATTGTGCATTTAACTGCTTGGATTCATTAGGATATTGTAAAAATGAAAATTACAAAATGTAATAAGGTCATGTTATCACAACATGAATTTTAGTGTCCTTGAGAAAAGTAAACGTTCTGACATGTGCAGTAAAATTCATTATGGGGGCTTAGACTTTACATACTTTCAAAATATTTTTCCTGATATACAAGCAGTGTTGCCAATTCTGTGTGATAAACACAACCCAATGACCACAACCAGTGCAAAAACCCAGTCAACACTCACAATGTACCACTTCCAAAGCAAATATACAACTTATGGAGTCATGTGTATGTTCCAGTTTCTTCTTATAAAATTATACTTCCCATTTCTTACAAAAATATCTATTTTCTAACCAAACACAAAATCAAAGTCAATTTAAATAGATATCCTATAAAAATATTTTTTGCAAAAACAATAGTAAACTTAGTAAAAAAAGAAATTTACTAAGACTTGGAATGTGACCTCTCTCCTACCCTGAAGCCCCATTACCCATAATGACATGGAGCGCATGATAAAATCCCAGTGCTTTCATCTGCCAAAGATTTATGCAATTCAAAATAGGAATTGGTGGTCTCTTTTCTCAACCGTTACCTCTTATTATGTTTCTCAGAAGAATGTTTCTGGACTGATAGGAAGTTGTATTTGTGCACTATATACCGTGTCCATTGCGACATCTGGAGGGTGCTGCCACAGGTCCAACAAGCCCTGTGATCATTTAGCAAATCTTAAGCTGCTTTGCCAGAGTGCTGTGAGACAGGCACTCCGTAGCATCTGGCTTTGTAGTTAGCTCAGGAGTCACCCCCTCCTGGGCTGAGCCATGGTTGTACCAGTGGAGTTCAATAACTGCAAATTGCATGTGTGTTTCAAAAGCCAGCAGGATAAACCGGCATCTTAATGCCCAAAATTTGTTTTCCCACCCTTTTCATTCCCCTGTGCCTCCCCTACCCCCAATGGAAACTTATCACCACACTTGGCTTAGTGAAACTTAGCTGTGAAGCCTTTAATTCCTCACAGATGGCAACTTAAACAGTCATGCTCTTACTCTGATGTTATGTCAATCACATGCATGAAGGCCAGGGTGAACGCATGGGAGCCGAGGTCACATTGATGCCTTTGGCCAATCACTGAAGAGGTAAATCTGGATCTCAGATGATTACTTTTGTGTCTATCATGCTGGAAGTCATGGCTGTTTTTTAACACTTTTGCCCTTTGATCCTGTACTTGGCTGTAGGAAATAGCTTGGATGCCACATTAGCATTGTTCGTGTTTTACATACTGATCTTCTATGGCTCTGGCTTGAATAGAACGTGTTGCCTTGATCTTTAAGGAATGGTGGTGCATATACGAAGGGGTGAGACTGGAAAGTGTGAGTCCAAAGGCTGACTAGGGGTTAATTTGCCTTTCTTCAACAGTCATGCTCATTTCAGGTGCACATGTTTGGCGTTCTAAATCAAAACAAGGGCAGACATCTCACCAGAGGACAGGTAAACGACCACCCCTGTCACTTCAAAAGATCCAACACTTCCTTGCTTTAAATTTGTAACCTGGAAAAGCTTTCATTGTAATAGCATTGGCACCTTTTAGGCCGGAATGTATGGACCGGAGTATGGAAATGAAAAATGAGTCAAATTGCAAATTGCCACAAAACTGCATCTCAATAACTATGTTATAGTTTTTTATGGTATGTCTCTACACATAAATTGATGTCTTTCTAAATGCCTCATAAAATGCTCAGGGCGTTCAGGAGGTCTCCACCATCAGACATTTGACTTTGGAAGAAGCACTGATTTTCCATGCTGTGACCCAGGATGTTGTGGTCTTTCACAGGGTGTAACTGTCTCTGTGGAGTTAAAATACTGAAATCAGATTAGTTCTCCCACATTCCCCAACCCTTTTCAATGCCATAACATATGTCCTTCTCAGATGGAGTGGGACCAGCCCTGAAGGATTAGGAATAAGAGTATCTGCTACAAAGGTGGGTAACTGAGCAGTAAAATAGACTCCCTGCTTTGTAGACAGGTAAGTGAAATAATGCCATTCGCTTTGATAAGTGACAACTTCCTCTTCACGGAAGAGTGTCAAATAGTGGTTTGAATGAGGCCTGGTCATCCAGCTTTCCCGAGGAGGTTTCCCAGACCTGTGTGTTATTCTGTAAATCTCCCCTAATACCAGCTCTAATTAAACAGACAGGTGATAATAAATCCACAGCAGCCAAAGTGTGAGAACATTGTAGCAACAAATTGTGGTCATTTAGCAGTAATGTGATGTTGTGAGGTACCATTGCTGTTCACACACTGACCACATGAATGAAAATGTTCTTATGGTTATCAAGTAAGAAGTGAATGAATTACATTGTAACATGTCCATATCACATTTCACCCCAAATCAGACATAAGATGCTACACTTTGCATAAATAAAATCAAGCTTCTGTCTTCAAGCCATCAGACTCACGTCTGCAAGATTTACTATTATCACTTTATCATTGTCACTTATAAATTATGTCAGTGATATCACAAATTATAAATGGTTGTGTTTAAAAAATGGTGTATAGTCCTGTAAATTCTAAGCCACAAGAATTTCAATGCCCAGTTTACAGTGTGAATTGTGCAAAGGACATATTAAAGCATCTTGACCTTCTCAAAACCTACTTTTGTCCATTTTCTTATCTTGTTGAAATATGACTGAGGCTGGTTTTTGACAAGTCTGATGAGAATCGCCAGTGTTTGCTTTAGAATGAAGAGGGTTTAAGGTGTGACACTAGACCATAATGTTTCATTTACCCTGAGGGTGAGTTGGGGAAATGTTCTCAGAACCCCTGCTGCCCAAAAGGTGTAAATGAGCTCCATTCTCACCTTACTCGGGGTCTAAATACAAATGGCCCATCACTTCACATGGACTTAGGAAAAAGCCACTGATCTGTCATACACAGAACACAGGAACCTGGGCATTCGCTTACAATGACATAATGTCTCATACGGTGCTAACTGGAGAGTCAGATGGCTAATGGAGGTTAGCTTCCATCCTGGCTTCCTTCTTATTATATGAATCCACCCATACAAAAACTATTGTGGCACTGTTGTGATACTGTGGTACACTTGTGTAGCTAGAGTAACTAGCTAAATGAAGTGGCATGACTAAAATTAAACACTAAAATAAATTTTGTCTATTATCTGTTACAAAATGTTTCATAAAATGCTGCCACTCATTACTACATTTTGGCTAAGAGCTCAAATCAATTGGTTGAGACCAATTATAATTTTATTTAAATAATTATATATTTTAAAGGTCTAATTCTCTTTGTTCTGTAATTTTTTTCTACTTTAAAATATGACCATGACCAGGTCTCTGCTGTAAATTGTTGTGAAGTGGTTATTTTAGTCATGATTTTAGTGTGCAATTGCCTAAATATAATTTAGTTTTTTTTACCAATACAATGAGCCTTACACACGTTCTTGATGAAACTCCTATGTTACGTTAAAATTGTATGAGTAAGTATGAGTAAATGTTGACAGAATTGGTATTTTTGGGTGAACTATATCTTTAACTGTCAGAGGTTTACAAAAAACATATCCTTTAAATGAAACATCACAGGCCTGGTGAGGCAGATAGCACAGTCTGAGATGTTGTCAAAGAGGAAGCATTAGCACAGAGCTATCTCAAATTACTTGATTACCAGCTGCTTTTAGAAACTGACCATCCTGACTCCTGGGCTCCACCTTTTCCCTCACTGATAACTCTGTCACTCAGACAACTGCAGGAAAGTGATGCTTCAGGAAGCTCAAATAATGAGCTAATAATTAGCCATGTAAGCAGCTGATAAGACAGCAGAAACTGATGGTGAGAAGGACAGAGGAAATATTTTCTTAACAAGGACTTAGTGTATCTTACAGTCTCCTGCTGTGGCACATCTGACTGGATCTCTCTCTCTCTGTCTCTCTCTCCCGCTTTTAAATGACATCCAAAAATAAAAAAGTTGTAATGAAATTGTTTTCTTTTTTTTAATAAATAAAGGATTTTATATAAATATATATATGTGTGTGTGTGTGTTTTTTTATATGGTTCTCCAAACTATCACAGTCTTATTTTGTTACATTGTGGTATTATGGTATTTACCATGTCCGCAAAAAACATGCTTATACCATGAAGCTTTCTAAAAAACAGAATTTGCCTTTATTATCCAAAAAATGCACAAATATTCTGCAGTTATTTTGTTTTTCACAACAGAAGAACTGGGCTGTTGTGTTATTGATGTGCATTTGTTAACTTGAACTTGGTTAGAATGTGCTAATTTAATGAGTGTATTCATCTGCCTTTTGATTCTTTTTAACTAACACACCAGCTACTTTGAATTCAACGCAGCACTCCATGACAGAACAAAACGGGTCTTGCCCATTTTGTGATCTGATTGAATTATATCTCTTTCCCACAAGCTGGTGTCTGCTTTCTACCCTTGACACCCCTCCCCATGCCACGCTGTGGGAAAAGAAAGCCTTCCTGATTGCAGTCTATAGCATGCATTGTAACAGGTAATTTAATTTTACACCATAGCCGACGGCTACATAATGCAAAGCCTCATGGCATGTAAAGACACAGAGAGGTTCACTAAACAGCCCTTCATGCCTCATGTATCTTTATGCATGTGGAAAAGTCATGTGGATGAGTGGCTGAATGGACTGAAACAATGAGTAGTACTGGTAGTAAAGCGTTGACTGTGACCACTAATTTAATGCACCCTCTATTGGTAGCATGGACTGCTTTGTCACCGAAAATGCAATGACAAAAACGTCACTGCCCCAAACATGACGTTACTTTAAAGTGTGATGAGCTGTAAGAATGGTTAAAATCTAACTGACTGAAATTATGACAAACCCATTCCTATCCATTTTTGGATATGTTACACCTAAAAACTGTACACAGTTTGCTCCGAAATGTGCCAGAGTGTGGTTTGCAAATGCTTTTAATTTTGTGAAATACTTTTAAATTTCACTGTGAAATACAGTTTAAATATTAATAATGTGCACAATTTTATTCTGTTCCTTCATATTTTCTGTGTGTTGTGATAAATGTAAAAGAATTTGTGAAAAGTGTAGTTTGATAAACAATTTTGTATTCCACCTTGTGAGAAGCTTTAGTGACCTTGTTTTAATGATTTGGGACATCCTCTCAATCTTTGAGATGGAATCATAAAAGAGAGACTTAGAGGCTTTTGTGCACTCTATAATGTCATGTAATTAACGGAACATTTTGGCTTACAACCAGCAGTAAGATGTTACAAGGGTTTGCAAAGCTCCCTCCTGAGCACAGAGACTTTGTATATTGTCATAATCACACCATAATTACACACTTTTATGTAGATAGAAGAAGACAGAAGTTTAGATAAATCCACAGCAGAGACTGATTTAATTACTAAGATTACTGTGATACTGTAAAAATTGAACTGGGTTTAGGGCAGAAATTCTACAGAAAATGATAAAAATGCCCCAGATGCTTAAAATGTGGAAAAGTTTGAATAGAATTAGCAACTGACCGTTACTACTGTTTAAAAAACACTGGAGGTTAGATGCCAGTGAGCACCACATTCAGCTGCATTTTTCTTTCTTTTATTATGGTTATTACTTATGGTTATTTTCTTTCTCTTTTTATAATTATAATAACATAATTTATTTTTATTTTACTACATATATCTAGAAACAAACGTGTTTTATAGTGCATCAATAAAGTGTATCCAAGGCCAGAGTAACAAAAACTTTGCCCATACTATGATTTTACCGTTTTTATTGTTTTATCGTTTTACTGTTTTTACCGATTTTAAATATATAAAATCTATTAAAATATATAAAATTTACCGATTTTTAAATATTTGATATGGGAAATCATATGATATGATATCTTGATGTGATATCTTGAAATTAATCCCAAGACATACTTTTATATTTCTTACTTAATCCTTTTTTGTCAATTATTTGTTAGCTGAATTTCACTTATTTGCATCAATCTCTCTTCTAGTAAATGTTACTAGCTAAAAACCAAGTAAACTAAAAACCAAGACTTACTACCTCCTCATTTTTCATTTGTGAATGCAGCAAAATGTGCTGCTCTGAACAACATAAGTTGAAAAACTGGCTGTTTTCATTGCTTGTGTTTTGCTAAATCAGCCCTTTTCACATCTCTGTGGTGTGATGGGGCCTGGCATGAGGGTTTTTGTGGTTAGCAGCAGTGATATCCAGGCATACTTTAAGCACCAGGGGCAGTCTTCCTGTCTGTTTCAATGGCAGAAACTCATAGTGCTTGTATTTTATTTAGCAGCTGTTTAGACATACATGCAGTAATTTTATGTTTAAACAATATTGTGTTCAGAATCATTTTTGGTTTATATTATGTTAATATAGATTAGGTTCTTGCAGCAATTTTCCAATTGAAGCATATTATCATGTTGGCTTGACAAAGCTGTGATTCTGTTACTGTACAAACTTTGGTTGGGGTTTTCTCAATGTGTATAAAGACTGCAACTCCTCCTGGAGTGTTCATGCTACTTACATCCTAAATATTATGTAATAAAATTTTAATAAACTTTTTTAAAGCCTCAGGAAGATTTCAAACAATCTTTTCTACTAAACTCTGCCCTGTGTTATTTTTGTGCAGAGTTTAGAATATTTTGGCAGTTCATTATTTAGAGTAGCTTAATCAATTCATCTCACATTTTGAAAGACTAATTTAATTGTGATGTGCACATTGTGATGGGTGCGAAGTCCTTCAATAGTAAAAGAAAGATGGAGGTTATTGGGTTTATTTTTAAAATTCTTTAGGTCCTTCATGTCAATATTCTCAACTGGTCAAAAAACAGGTCACGGGTTTGTTCTAATAGGGTCACAGACAAGAGAGAAAAAATGCAAAATGCAAATACTAAATGCAACTAACCGTATAATCAAGCATTTGAAGTCGCAAAACAGATTTATCAACTTTTAAAAGGAAAGCTTCTTAAAATTCTTCTCAAATATGTTGCTGCTAATGTCAAAGGTTGTGACATCAGTACAATCAATCTCTACGGTGTTTGGGTGAAAATTCAGCAGACTTCACCAAAAGAAATCACTTACACATTAACTTTAGCAGATACACTTCTCTTCAAAAACCATAAACAAAGTTACAAAGTGGGAAAAAAATATGACACAGATGACATTAAATGTGGGTTACAAGTTGTGTACTATGTTGGGTTGATTCTTGATGCTTAATGTCAAATACGGGTCCTGAAGCAAACCCAGCTGAGAAGCAGTGCTTTAGCGAAAGCCTGTGGAGTCAGCAGAAGATTGTCTATATCTTTCTTGTCAGTGTTTTGCTTTAACTTGCATTTAAAGTGGTTTGGACAGACAGTTTACAAATCTAAGAAATTTTAGCACCTCCTTTTACACAAAAAAGAAAGAAGTAGAAAAACAACCACACAATAACAACAGGAATGGAAATTAGTGATAGATTTCTCACAGAGGCTTATGACTTGAGTTGATGTCCCTCCCCCTCTTTTAACTCCTCCTGTCATGTCTGGTGTTTCCCAGGCTGTGGATATTGGGCCACAGATCAGTGATATATGTCTCCAAATATAGCCCCAACCATTCATATCAGCATTGTAGTAATACCATTATGTGTAGGACTTAACGTAAACATGTTAATGTTGTCAAAGCCTGTTTTGATGTTGTATTCATAAAGCTGTTGTTGGAAATGTGGGAAATGCTGTAGAAGAGCATCTGTGACAGATGGTGTAGTTCTGGTATGTTGGGATAGGTCACTTTCAGCAGTGTGGTTTTGCCCACTAACACAAACTGAAGAGGTGAGAAAGCATTTATTGGGACAAACTTCCAGCCTCCGTTCTCACCAAAGAAATCTTAGTTCATATAAACTCATTCTGGCCATATGGTGATGGCACCGTTTGAAGTGTTCATTTGGCACATTTTATTAAAACAGTGGAGCTGAGCAAGAACAAACAGCTGAAAATGGGGCTGTCAACGTGTCGCCTCCAAATCACCAAGCTTAGATGAAATTTCCAGGTTTGTCACGTTTGGGAAAACATCTGCAAAATAGATTTAAAAAATAGTTAATTAATTAATTAAGTGTTACATTTTTTTACCACCAGCATTAACCGAACTGTGTGTTTTTTATTTAAAGAATAAAAAACACACTTCTCAAAACAGCAATCAAAACTTCTGCCACTTTATGTGTGAAACACAGAATTGTATAAAATGGGTACTTTCTTGATCAAATGAAGCCAGATTGACATTTCCTAGGAAATTGGACCTGATAATTCAAATAAAACACTATAAACAATATTAACACTCTAAATCACTACTAAAAGCTTATTTTTGCAAATGTGTTCAAAAACCGTTTTGAACACTGATCTGTTATATACATGTTTAATAACTGTTTTCTTTATTAATGTTTAACCAAAATAGTTATGAATTCAGCTTTAATTATGTTAAAATAAGTTGTTAATTATGTTAAAATGGAGCTTTATAGAACTATGCTATTAATAGCAGCTGGAACTATGGTCAAAATATATAATATATAAATATATATGAATAAAATAAACAAATATCTGTAACTAAATAGAACTTTGTTGAAAGGAGGTATTCCAATTCTGCAGAGACTGTTGGAATTCTTTAGGTACATATGTGGGCCTGGCTGTCACCCCTGCTGCCATGTTGCCGTTCTTAAAGCAGGCACAACATGACAGCAAGACACTTCTGCCTGTCACGGTTTAATCCCCTTTAAGATGCCCCTCATGCAACACTCTTCAAAGGCAGAACGTTATCGGCTATATGTGTCTCGTTCCACTGAATGAGAATTGGACAGATTCTTGCCCAGAATGTCAGACGTTACTGTAAGTGTTAGATCAGGCCAGAGCCAAACCATGTGTTCTTGACCTTCTCATTTAATAAAGTGGAAGAGAAAACAGTCGAGATGTCTGTCATGCTATAGAAGAGAATCTATGACAGCATATGACAAATGAAGCAGCACTGAATAGAGATGGCACTAAACAAAGCCCAGGTGTCAAATTGTTCTTCTGTTGTTGAGTGTGTTGTGATAGTGATGTGTTTAGCAACTGATTATCAGCACACATCCAAACACTGAGATATGAAAACATCTCATTCATGTGAGGCATCCAATGCGTGTTAATGTAAATAAATGCCTTTCAGTGTGTTAAATGATTTGCTGATGTTTGCGCTGGCTGACTCATTAAAAAAATATACAATCTGTTTTAAAAATACAATATGACATTTAAATTTAACAATTAAGCATGATTATGTACAACAACAATCTGTATTTTAAACTAACAGTATTTTTACCTTTAAAATGAAGGGTTTCTACAAGCCACAACCCAACAAAAAGGAGCCAACTACTTGATTAAAGAAAATTAAAACACTGCACATGGACTGTTTGAACCTGGACTATCACAGTGCCAAAAATATAGTTCAGTAAATAGTGTCATTACTCTGGTAAAGCCTGTATTTAAATTAGGCATTTGGACAGATTGTATGTTAAGCTTTAGCATTTAGCCTGATGTTATAAAGAACCTCCTTTGCATCTGTCTTTGTGTCTGAAGCTTGGGGCAGCACGATAACCATGCTGCTCCAACGGCCCAGATGATGCTATTTTGACCATTCTCAAATCATTATCATTGGGTTAATCAACTGCAGGATGGTCCCACACCCTCAGAGTCCCACCGCGGCCACAGACACATTGCCATATTGTGAAGAGGAGATCCATCATCACGTAGTAACAAGAATCTCTTCAACTATGCCTCATTCTTTTGCCTGGCCTGCTCTCTCACAGACAGTATCACATGTGGAGGTGGGGGTGTTAGGGTCATACTGTCCTGGGAAAGTTAAGTTCTCCATTTAAATCAACAAACGATGTGGCCTTATGCCGAGTATATGAATGTGCCCGGTGGCAGATGGCAGTGTTCCATACCCATAGACTCCTGCAAACCCTAATCCCCGGGGGGTCATGCATTCCAGGGTCATCAGTTGTTCACATCAAGGAGATAAAAGGGGAGAGAGTGCACGAGAGAAAAAGAGAGAGAGACAAGGCAAAGAGAGTCCAAAGCTTGTTTTTCCCCTCCCAATGTGAACAAATACATTGCAGACCACTTCAGCAGAAACATCAGCCTGGATAAAGCCTGATTAGGTGTCTATTTTAGTAATCTGGGGATATGGGTAATGCCATATGAATAATGACGGCATCTAATTTTAAAAGTCAGACTGCGTCAGATCTGAGGGTTTATTATAATATATATATATATATATAACTGTTTATATGTATATATATATATATATATATATATATATATATATATATATAAAAACCATTATTACAATCTATACATATAATTGACTGCATTCATAACCCTGTGTCAGTCAACCATGGTTTATAGAGATGAACGAGTATTGGTAGGAGCCCTCTTTAGTTGATTAAGGTGTCTTAATTTCTAAGGTGTCTGCTGATTTTCTGCATTGTTTGTTTAGGTGGATGAGCGTGGCAACAGTCCCACGCTCCAGCCATGTGCCTGTGTTTGTACATATCAGCTGCTGCAAGCCAAACAAAGAAGCTCATGTGACTCAGCAGTTCCTCCCCCCTCAGGCTCTTTTGCTGAGAGACTTTCTCACACCTCTCCATCTGGACAGATCTCTTTCGAAACGTCAATCACAGCAGGGACTCCCATTTCTCTGGGGGGATGACCCTCTCTGAGAGATTTGGTGAAAAGTCACTAAGGTTGTTGATTTCAGCCCTGGAGTTTTGAGAGATGATTGCGCTGGAGTTGATTTAAGCTCGTCTTTTGGTTTAGATAGTTTATAAAAGTCATCCTGCTGAAAGAGGTGTTAAGCCTTAAAATTTCTAAAGGTGCGTTCTGTCTTAAATAAATGAACAAAGGTCACTTGTGCCTTTAGCTGAGAACGCACAGATAGCAAGCATATTCCAATTAAATAAAAAACTGAAAATAAAAAATTATATTGTTATAATTATAAGTGTCTACATTTAATAAATAAATAAGTTTACGTTATGGTACGCTTTGACGACGTGGTATTTTTCACATTTGGAAATGTGTTCGATGTGTTGTGTTTTATCGCCCTCTATGAACAATTGTAGGAAAGTACAGTTTTAGTGTTTCTACATTCTAAACTGCTCGATGAATACAAATCTGTGTATGTTTTAAATAAACATCCAATACATATATTAGGCTATATCAACTTTCCTTCCTAATAAATCAACGTTTTTCTTTTCATTCATAGAAACTGATTAAAAACATGCTAAAGTAAGCTAAAGTAGCGTCTCACGCAAAAAGTCCTCCAGGGGTGCAAGCTTCAAGACAAAGTACAGTATAATCGTTCTGAAAGTATAAGATCGTTCAGATCAGTGGTTAAACACCATGACCTGTTACACCATGTACCACCTTAGAAAATGTTTGGCTCTCCAAGTACCACCATGTTTTTTGAAGGTTAATTTATATTTCATTCAGTGAGTCCTCTGCGTACCACCAGAGGGAGCCCACGTACCACACTTTAAGAATAAGTGGTTTTGCTCCTTTAGGCATTAGTACCACAAATTCTTGGCGTTTTTATTGCATTGATGCTACAAGACGTTAAAGGGTTTACAAAAGATTTAGAGAGACAACGAACCGTCTTCACGAACAAACGCATTCACAGATTATTCAGAGAGGCACGGACGGTTCACTCGACATGGCTCATTCTTCAATCTGTGAAAACGTTAATAAATCGAAATGTAAAGTTTAATTTAATTATATTTTCTAGTTTTAAACTAGAACGATTTGTAATTATTTAAGTAAAACAATCCTAGTGGTTTGTATTTTATTTGATTTTAATGGTGAGACGCATGCGCACAGGGATAATGAGTGGACTTCCTCTTCCGGTGTGCCTCTGTGAAATGGGTTTTCTGATGGTGTTAATGATGTTGATTCACACGTGTTAGGGGCTTTTGTGTGTGTTTTTTACAAGCGAATCTAAGTGTATTAACCTTCATACCCCTCTGAGTTTCGTGTGATTTATGTCTAGTGTTTGAAAGGCTCGCCAGGACTTCCATTTGATTGGTGATTGTTCATTCAGAAACTCCAGCAATTTCTCTAGCTTGAGCAGCCCGTGAGCTAACAGCACAGGCGGTTCACTCTCATTCATCGGACACTATACACTGAGATGTGACCATTGTCCGCTCTGCATAGAAATACCACCTGTGTTTTAAAATCGGCAAGTCACGGTTTTGACGTTTTATTTGTTTTCTTTTTACCGATTCTCATTATATTGTATCATGGGAGCATACTTGTCTCAACCCAATACGGAAAAGAGCACAGGTGACGGCGGGAATCAGAGTATGAGCTATGGTTTCGCGGCCATGCAGGGCTGGAGAGTGTCTATGGAGGTAAAACATTTACTTTTGTCCCTCAGATACTTGATTTTATTTTAGTAGTTATGTAGGAGAACGACTATTAAAATGGTAGAGGTGTTGTGTGCGCTGTGATTGTGTGGAGTGGGATGTGACGCATGGATTTTGGCGCCAGTTGGATTGGTGACCATTTAATGCTTTGTGTTGTCTAGGACGCTCATAATTGCATCCCAGAACTGGATGAGGAAACCGCAATGTTTGCTGTCTATGATGGCCATGGAGGTAAGTTCCTTATAACAACTTGCACGATTTAAACATGATTGAAACCGACCTGCCGGAACGACTTGTTCTGCAGTTTTCTGACGTCAGATGGGGGCAGCATTTGATACATAACTGCAGTATTTACATGTTAAAATAATGAGTATGAAAATATTTTACATATGCATTTGGCAGGTAAATTTTTTAGGGATTTTCAAATGCATCCAAATACGTTTTATGTGTGTGTTTCATGATAATCATAGTGTGTGTTTAGATGTCCTATCAACTAAACTACAGGGGAATGCTGTTTTTAAATGATGTCACTGTTTTGTCAGGTGAGGAGGTTGCTTTGTATTGCTCCAAGTACTTACCTGACATTATTAAAGAGCAAAAGACCTATAAGGATGGAAAGCTGCAGAAGGTAACCTTTACCCTGCCTCTTAGTTTGAAATATTCCTGATAAAAATCCTCCAGCATAATCTCATTGTGATTGTGCTGATATAATTACTCTCATATTTCCAGGCTTTGGAAGATGCGTTCCTGGCTATAGACAGCCGGATCACCACAGATGAAGTCATCAAAGAACTTGTTCAGATAGCTGGACGTCCTCAAGAAGAGACTGAAAAAGTAGCAGATGAAGATGATGGTTAGTATGCAGCAGTTAACTGGGATGTTCATGCATGCAGGTCAATTTCTTCTCTCTTAACATTGGATTTGATGGCCATCTGAATTTTGCCCACTTACCGTGTGTTCACACCAGACCCGAATAAAGCGTAGTTAGACGTGTGAACATTTTGAGTTCTACGCTTCATTTGCGCGTCAGATTCGCTTCATTTGTGCATAACGTGCAATTCGCATCATGGGAGGGGCTTCTGCCATTTTGTCTCCAACCTTCTGCCTCTGCTCTCAGATCACATCACTGCTAGAGCGAGCTCCTGATTTGTTAAAAATTTTGCGCCACACCGCGCATTACGCACCGCTCATTTCATGTCATTTGCACCGCAGAATGTCTATTCGCGTCTCTGCATTGACATGTAAATCATGCACCCTTGACGCTTCATTCGCGTTTGGTGTGAACACTCCTTTAAATTTAAAGGGACTGTTCATCTAAAAATTGAAATTGTCTTTTACTTTCCTTCATGTCACACCAAACAGCTGTTATATAACAAAAAGAAAAGTAACTTTTTTTGCTTTTAAACTGTTGCTTTTAAAGGCTTGTCTTGCTTTTATCTAAGGCAGTAAATTCAAAATATTGCTTGTGGATTTTCTTGTCAGTTGATAATGAAGAGGCAGCGCTACTGCATGAAGAAGCCACCATGACAATTGAGGAGCTGCTTGTCCGCTATGGACAGAACATGAACAAAAATGCTAAAAAGCAGAGTCAGGATTCCTGTAAGGAGAACGAGGACGGAGAGAAGCCTCATGCAGAGAAAGGAATAAACGGCGAGACGGAATGTGCAGCTTCTGAAGCTGACAGCAATGGGAAGAAGGCAGCTAGTGCTGCGGTTGCAGCTGAAGGCTCAAAGATGAGGGCCTGCAGAAGAGCAGCAGCAGCCGCTTCCAGCAGTGCTAGTGGATCTGAGGGATCTGGGGGATCTGCTGAGAAGTCTGGCTCAACAGGAGATGCCGGTCCATCCTGCTCCTCATCTGCAGCTCCGGCTCCAGGAAGTGCCAAGTCCAAGTTCTTTGAGGACAGTGAGGAGTCTGAGGAAGGAGAAGAGGAAGAGGAGGCAAGTGATGAAGAGGTGAGGGAGAAGTTTAAGCATTTTTCACACACAGCTGGTCATCTTGTCAGCTGTTCAGGCATTGGAGAATTCTGCTTTTGCTGAATTGTCACCATTTCTGTTGACATTTAACCTCACTGCTGATGTCACTTTTTCTGGTTAATAGGATTGTAGTGGAGAGGATGGTGAGAACAGCAGTGAGAATGAAGAGGATGACACAGAAGAGGGTGAGGAAGAGGATACAGATGAAGAGGAGGAAATGTGTTTGCCTGGCATGGATGGAAAAGAAGAGGTAAATATGCTTTGAGGTCTGATTTTTCTACTTAAAGTCCAAGTACAGTCTTTTTCTATTTAAAGTCCAGGTCTAGTTTCTCAGATTTGGGGAATTACCATTCTGCTCCCCATTGCTCATGCCTCGCTGTGTGTGTTTGGCAGCCGGGTTCAGACAGTGGCACCACAGCTGTAGTTGCTCTCATTCGGGGAAGGCAGCTCATAGTGGCCAATGCTGGAGACTCCAGGTGTGTTGTGTCTGAGAAGGGAAAGGCATTGGACATGTCTTATGACCACAAACCAGAAGACGAGCTGGAACTGGCCAGAATTAAGAACGCTGGAGGGAAAGTAACCATGGATGGTCGCGTCAACGGAGGTCTCAACCTCTCCAGAGCTATTGGTAACAATCAGTACAGGCTTATTGTTCATTTGTTTATGCAGTATCCATTAGGTACCTGCAATAATGTTTGCAAGTTGTTTCTTATAGGTGATCATTTCTATAAAAGGAATAAAGCTCTTCCCCCAGAGGAACAAATGATCTCTGCTCTGCCTGACATCAAAGTGTTAACACTTAATGAGGAGCATGAGTTTATGGTTATTGCGTGTGATGGCATCTGGTAAGAGACAGAAAGTGTGTAACTGCAAATAGTATAACATTGTCATTTTATAAATGTATTAAAAAGTGGCCATATATGAAAAATCACAAAAGATTTGCTGTTGCTAAAAATGTAAAAATTAGATGCTTTATATAACTTCAGTGGTGTTTTGCTAATATTTGCTAAGACACTGTTTTACTTGTACCTGTGAATCTGATCACACTGTCTATTTAAAGGAATGTAATGAGCAGTCAGGAGGTGGTTGACTTCGTAAACGAGAGACTTAAAACAGATGATGGTAAAAACATCCCTCTGTCTGCCATTGTTGAGGAGGTAAGCACCTATTCTGTCATCTTTTATTCTCTCATCCCATTTTTGCCCTTTATTATCTTTTGGGGTGACACATTTCTTAAATAGAGCTGAACCAGTGTTAAATTGGAACATTACTTGTAGTTTACATTAGGTAATATCAATCTGAGGTAAATATGGAGTATTCTCTGTAGTCATTAATAGACTTTTGCTATTAATATTCCATTAGTAGGTGTTATTGGAACCAGTAATAAGTTGTGAAGCTGCTAAGATGTGTTGTGTTTGCTGTTTAGCTGCTGGACCACTGCTTGGCACCAGACACATCAGGGGATGGCACAGGATGTGACAACATGACCTGTATCATCCTCACCTTCTCTCCGCACCTCGGTAGCAACATGGCTGAGAGCAGCAAGAAGAGGAAACCTGAACATACCCCCATGGAGGAAAATGGCAACCACAGCAAAAAAACGAAAACTGAATAGAATCGCTGCCAGAAAATGTTGTGAGATTTCAAAGACACTTTCCCCTTTGAATTCAGACAACATGGGAAGATTTTAAGTATAGCTCCCTGAGAAAGAGCATTTTAGTTTTAATTAAAAGACTGAACTGTTATCCAGCCATTTTGTTCTTTGTTTTTTTGTTTATGATTGTTTGGCAGGCCTGTCAACTGTCTGTTATTGGTAATGTATTAAACACCACATTATGTTAGCAGAGGTGATATCACATGACTGAATCTCAGTTCACCTGATGAAAGCTGTCTAGGCCATTATGCCCATGTGTATGTACATAGTGTTTTTCCCAATAACTGTTAACCTTTTTTTTTTTTTTAAATAGTGGATCAATTGTGAGTATTTGTGACCTTGTTTTTTCTGGATACCAGTGTGTAATTGATCAAATACATTTTTTAAAATGTGATGAATGCAATGTTGGACTGTTTTCCCTGATGTCATTGGATACCCAGATGAGGATAGAGAAATTAATTCTGCAGAAATGCTCCCACAATGAAACTGTGCGCTGACATTCCTTTCTCCATTGTTCAATGTTGAAGAATAAGTTGTTTGCAGTGTTGCTGAACCGTTCTGTCTATAATAACCTGCTGCTATTGGATCTGAAGAGCTTGACTCCTGAAGGAATTGAATGTTTACATTGGGATTGACTTAAATTTTTGGAATCATTTAGTAAATTTCAATTGCAAAGTAAAATATTCCCTGCAGACGAGGGGTTTTGTGTTGTTCATTGTCTTCAGTCTTGAAACAACCATCTAATTCATTAAGGAATATATACAGCGTATTTTGGAATATATATTTTGGTACTTTTTCAGAACATCTTTGTGGGTTGTACAGGGAAATGAAGTCACTGCTCAGAATTAACTTTTTCTGTATCAATAAACAAGTGGAGACAAATAAAACATTGTTTTTCTTGTGGGGATGAAAGTGTCATTTTGGAAAATGTGAAAATCCATATATAGGAGAAACTAGATAAACCATTATTTAAACAATGGTTTTACTAAACCATTATCATAACTTTTACTGCAGAGTTATTCTTGCAGCCAGGCATGCAGTGTTGTTGAAAGGTAAATTCATTCTAGAGTTAAAACACCATGGCAGCTTTGAACAAATATAACTAAATTACGCTTGACCGTTGTTGGAAACCTTTATCAGTGAAGACCAGGAGACTTGGATTTCCTTGAGCAGTAGTCTTTATTGTAGATCAAATCAGAGCATGCTGCTCGGGCGCTGCAGTCATCAAGTCCAACTAAAGTTAACATGCATCACATTTATATCCATTTTGAGGGGCGGTCCCTCAAAAAGGAGAACAAAGCACTAAGGTGACAACAAAGCATGTAAGATGTAATCACCCCCGACCCTAGTTCCGGTCATTGCTCTTGGGAATCCTGAGCAAATGGTCAACCACTCTCAATTTACATTCCTTTAGTCTTCATTATTACAGTGAGGTGGTGAAGGGGAGTCAGCTGATTTAGAAGTGACTCTTAATTTTATTTTCCCACACCGTTAAATTTCATTCACAACTAGACAATTGCAAAATTGTGCAAGCTTTATTGTCTAGCTGGCGAAATGTTCATTTAGTATCCTTATTTAAATATGAAGTCAGATTTTGTTTGTTTTATTACAGGTGATTTAATAATAGAGCAACATCAATTACCCTAAACAACTGAAAACATGTCATGTGGCACAAATTTTATTTAAACACAAATTATTCCTGAATAATTCTAGTGACAAGTTCCTAAAACATCTAAAACACTACAGACCTCATATAACCAAACATCCATATTTTCATTTATATTAGGGACTATTTAAATATTTCTGACATTTCTGAAGTAATGAACTGATTGACATTTCTATTATATACTAAAGAAGTATAGATATTTTAAAATGTGCAAACACATAATGTAAGTTCATGGTAAAATATAAGCAGTGCCTATTGTTTAGCTGTATCAGACTTCATTTTCACTTCATTCACACATCATTTACCAAAGGGGAGCTCTTCTAAGTACACCCTCCCAGCAGTAAGACTCAGCCATCTGAAACAAATGCAAGATACACAGACATTCTAAACTTGTGATAATATTTAAGAAATTTACATATTTGTCATTATAAATATGTTACGAGATGCCACATACCTATAACTGTGTTTGTAGAATACATCTATTACAAAGAATAAATTCCCTTACCTGCATTCGTTTGTGAAGAAACACCAGCTTTTGGTTCAGCAAATCAATGTCCTAATAAGAAAGTGTTAATTAATTTTTTTACACTATAGACTGCATAAATTCCAACCTGTACTCCTGAGGTTTTAAGTTTATGTCTGTGAGCCTTGATGTCATGTATATGCAGCTATGGCTATATTTTAAACAGGTAAACACATTTCAAATTGTAAAGTTTATTAATACATAACAAACAAAATTAAACAAAACACATGGTCAAAAATTCACCTTTGTCATCTTTTCATGGTGTTTTTGTTTGACTTGAGGCAACAGGTCTTCTAATCTTTCAATCTGAAATAACACCAAACATATAAAGAAGTCACTGTCATGTTTTGCGGTCATTCTTTGTGGTGAAGTTTAAAGCTACATTTAATGTCAATCATCTCACTCTCTTCAAAATGCTCTGTAGTCTTGACTTCAGTGTTTTATTAACCACAGTCATAGGAATACTTCTGGGTCTTGGGTTAACTGTAAGAAGAATCAAGGTCACTGTTTTGATCACATAATGATGCTTTTATAAAAAAAATTATTGTCACATGAGTTGTCATACCATGCTGGTAGTTTTTGGCTACTTCAAGGACATATGGCCTGTGTAAAACGAAAACAGATAAATTAAAGTTATCTTTTGTACATATGTACCATTTTAAAATGAATCATTGCTTTGAGTAAATATTTGCTGAAAACAAATGGCAAAATATTCAAATAAATTATAAATCATATTTTAATTAAGCTGAGACGTCCAACTGAGCTGATCCTCATATAGGCATAGAGGATCAGACATTTAAACTTACATTTGTTTGCTGTTTGGTGGCATGCTGCAGTTTAAAGGTATTAGGAATCCTTGACTATTTCGGATCTGCAAAATCGATTTTAAAGTGTGAATTTAACATGGAAAACATGGAAAGATGTTTTAATCAACACTTGAAACTAATTGATACCTTGAAAATTGACTGATAAGTATCAAGTCTGAATGAGTGAGCTAATACCTGTCAGAAGAGAGAACACTCCTTTAATACATGTATTACATGTCAATATCCTACAACTGACATAAAAACCTACCTGTCTTATAGTGGTTACTTTTGCCCCACTTGGAATATGCACCTCTCGTAAAGCTATGATCCTGCTATCTGCAAAACAATTCATTTTATAAAGCCTTAAATAAGATATCTTGTGGTAAGTGAATTGGATGATGTAATGGAGGATATTACATGTTGTAGTCACAACTATATTATTTAATACAATAATGAAATATTTCCTTCCTCTTTTTTTCTTTGCTGTAACCAGCAATGGTCTTGTGCTGTCAGATGCACCTGTTGTTGAATATCAATCTTAATCCATTCAAAAGTGGCCAAAGTTGTTGTCTGTGGTAGTTCTAATTACAGTATATGGAATGCTTTCATAAATAATATAAGTAAGGATAAAACTATAATTAAAAAGGGAGGAAGAATTATTCCATAGTAAGCTGCTCATGTTGTCATAGCAACTTTGATGCAACAGGTTAGTCAGGCAGAAGAATAGTCTAACTAAAATCAATAATAACAGATTGTTTAATAAAAGAAAGAAAAGATTAGACCAACCATTGAGATCAAGCCTCTTCAAAGCAATCCACACTGTATTACGAATGTTTTCAGTGGCACCTGCCATTGATGCATCCACATAGGCTACAACGACAATCTGAAAAGCAGACCTTCAGTTCACCAGCTGCGTGAAGGCAGAAACTAGGAACATATTAATTTTTCATAATTAAAGTTAAATGCGAATTTAAAAAACTTAATTTTACTAATAACGCTCTAACGTTCCCGTACATGGGATACTTTAGCAGAATAAAACTAAAATAAAGCAGCTTAATATTTTCTTTAACTTGGTCTCATTACTTTGTATTTCTGACACAATTCTGTTATTATAATTTATGTAGTGTGTTATTTGTAGTGATTATTTTATAAATAAATGTGTTACGTTAATACAAGACGCTAATTTTAATACATTTTTAAACATATTGTTATTATTATTTTTAATAATACACACATAAATTATTATTAATAAACACGTTATTAATAATAAATAAGTTAGACTTTTAATTTGAAAAACGACTCCAGCGGAACGTTGAAGCTGTCACATGGTTGCTATTTTCACACGTCACTTCTTCCGTCGTGAGCGCGCTTGGTTTCTCGCGTGCCCCGTCATGAACTGCGGTGTGTGTGCAAAGTAGTGAATACGTTTCTGGCGTGGCGGACTGTCGGTTATGTTTTTGTGAACAAAGCTGTAAGACGGCAAAAGAGAGAGAATAACAGCATAGCAGCATGAATGAGCCCGAAGGACTGCGGTTCAGGAGATTGAACAGACCTCAGATCATTACAGATGAAGCCCATGAACCCCAGTACAAAAGCACAAGGTGAGACACCCATTGCATTTATATTGTGTATTTGCCCTGGTAAATTAATATGTCTTTAATAATGTATATAATAATAATAAGTAAGTATCACCGCTCAGTGGCACGTTTTCATGAATCGAATGTTGGTGTTTATGTCTTGCAGCACTTACAGCGGGAAGGTGTTCCGTGTGACATTACTAACATTAGTGGCATTTGTACTCTTCCCCCTGCTGGTGGTTGTTTTTATTCTTGAGTCTCCCATTCAACCAGAGGCGTTCAGGTGAGCACAGACAGATACTTACGAATAGAGCTACTTATTATTTAAATACGTATATAGCAACCATGAACAGCTTGAAATGTGTGAATGTATTGATCTAAAAGTGTTTGTAACCTAAACATTAATACACAACATACCTTACAAACAGTGTGTTGCTCATGCCATGCTTAGCACGCACATGTGTCTCATGGGATTCTTCAGATACCATGAGCTCTAGTCATTCTGTTTGACTCTGTCCCTGTGAACAGTTATTGCTAAACACGACACTGACAATTGAGTTGTATTTCATTGCAAGGAACACAAGGAACTTCCTGTGACATTTGTTTGGCAAGCTGGAAATGTTGCAATCCAGAATAAACCTTATTTCAAAATGGTTATTGCTTTTGAAAACCCTTATTGTAATTTAACATGCTTTTGTTATTTCTATTAGTTAGATGAAGAGTAGACCCCAGTATGGGGTTGCTATACAGGTATTAATGAAAGTCCACGAGAGAATGTCTAAGTAATTCCTTTGTTTGGTTTATGAAACTGATCTGACCGATTCATAAAATAAACTTTCTTATCAATCTGCTATTATATGGCTTCAGTCATTGTAACTGCAAGAAAAAGAGCATCCAGAATGTTATTTAAATCTCCCCTTTAGTGTGTTTCATTGAGGAAAGACGTGAAAGTGAGTAAATAAAGACTTTATAAAGAGCTTTTAAATAAAGAGCTTTTTTAGGGGTGAATTGTGTCATTAAGCGAATTCTCACTTCCCTTTATCTTTATATTCTGAGTAAGTGGTTAATAATTGATGGCTGTGGTGTTGATATGTAGGTCATTTTCAGTGTGAGCTGAAAGTCTTGACTGTTGTCTGTATTTCCCTTTTTTATAAATAAATCAGTCTGAATGAACCTCCTCTCATGAGCGGCTGTTATGAGCCCAATATTAAACTGAGACAAGCAGTACGTCTGTTTGAGGACCGGCTCAACGGCCCAGAATCCATTGCTAACATTGGAGGTTAGTGTTTCTAAAGCAATTTAGTCTGCTTGACCTTTCACCCAGATTATTTACATTGTTTGTTTGACAATTGAAAGATGTGTTCTCTGTACATGCTTGCACACTGGTGTGTGTGTGTGTGATTATATATTACACATTACATAATTACAAATATATATACATATCACAGCTATTACAGAGATATTATGTTTTGTAGATGTTTTTTACACTGGTACTGCTGATGGCAAGATTGTGAAAATCGAGGGCAGAAACATTCATGTGCTGACAACACTTGGCAGACCACCATGTGGTAAGAAAAAATACCTGCTTGCTTCACACTGTTATGTGTCATTTCATCAAGATCAACCCTCTGATAATTTGAAACATTCTGTTTGTTTTTTCAAAACATGAATATTTGTTAACAGATCTAATAACTGTAGGAGATTAGAAAATCTAACTGTAACTCTTGTGTAATCACACAGTCTAAGTAACACAGGTCATACTCTCAGAAGTATTTATTCTATGATGCTCTTCACAAATATAAGTGAACAAAGATCATTCTTGTTTTGATGCATTTGAAAACAGGAGGCTTGGCTTTTTGGACACCAGTGAGCTTTTAAACAGTCACTGGGCTTTATTATGTCATAGGCATAAACCATGATTTGCTATTTGAAAGTCAGTTGCAGATGGGGTTGATGGGAGGAATGCGATTGGTCACAAATCTCTGTAGTGTAAGATGAATTATCAACATTCTGAAAGCCACAGACTTCAAATATTAAAAAAAAAGAGAATGAATGACTGGATGAAAGGTATTTGTGTTGTTAAACTACCGTTGTCTGACTCAAAGCAAGGGAAGCCATGCAACACCTTTGTATTTTTGCACTGTCTACACTGTGTTTGCAACACACATAGTGTGAAATAAACTAATCATCTAAAACACCTTCAGAGAAGTCATACAGTATCATGATCTTTTAAAATTAAATAATTCTGAGGCAGTATAATGCATATCTGCAACACATCATGTGATGGTAATCTTTATGGTAAATTGTATAAATCCCAAAATTAAAATGACTTTGCATTGTATTGTCTTGTATCATTTGCAACACATATGTGCTGTTAACATCTGTATGAGTGGATTTTGGCAGTAAATATATTTCTTGTGGTCTGGTTGTGTTGTGAAATGCTGACATGGCAGAAACACAAAATGTGCTTAGAATCTTCAGTCTTGTATTATGTAATAAGACCCATTAAACATTTGCCCACTGAGTACATTGATCAGATGTTATGAGATAATGTGCTTAAATAGTTTGTTTTCCTACTTTAAAGGATCGCGTGAACATGAGCACACCTGTGGACGTCCCCTAGGAATCCGTGTGGGGCCCAATGGCACCTTGTTTGTAGCGGATGCCTATTTAGGATTGTTTGAAGTCAATCCTGTCACAGGTAAAGGGGATAAAACACCATCTAAATGAGTAAATGTTCAGATATTTTGCTTTAAAATCTGAAATTACCATATTACAACTATGATAATACATAAACAAACTACATTTAAAATCTTGCATTTAAAATCTTCATGAGTCAGACGTGATGATTGTTTCTTCCATATTATGACAATTTTAAGTAAAATGGCTTCTGAAATGAGAACAAAATGTAGGGTGAGATTTCTTTGTTCTTGGATTGGATTGGCTTCTTGGAGGTAGAAACTGCCTGACCATTGGAGAGTCATTTTACTTCCACCCTGATGCAGAGAAACCTGATTAAGAGATGTTGTTTGCCAGAGGGAGGTTTATGTTTAAAGATCACAAGGGCACATTAATTAAAAAAAAAAATGACACAAAAAGACTAATTATTTATATTAAACACAGCAATATTCCATCAAAAGATAAGAATGGTATGTTTTGATTTCATGGCAACAGTTCGTATTTTTTACATTACGGTAACATCTGTCATCTTTTTGTGCACTAGGTGATGCGAAATGTCTAGTGAGCACAGGGAAGTTAATTGGGGGCCGCCGTCTGGGCTTTGTGAATGATCTGGATGTTACTCAGGATGGGAAGAAGGTGTACTTCACAGACTCCAGTAGTAGGTGGCACCGTAGAGACTTCATGCACCTGATCATGGAAGCCACAGCAGATGGACGGTAAATGGGGCATGAAAAACTCCTGTACAGAGCTTTTGTTTGTTGTGAAATTGTTTCTTACTGACTGATTTTTTTTTTAATGGGAATGATGTTTTGTGTGTTTCAGTGTGCTGGAGTATGACACAGAGACCAAAGAAGTTACTGTGATGATGGAGAACTTGCGCTTCCCAAATGGCATTCAACTCTTCCCTGATGAGGAATCTGTACTGGTGCCTGAAACCACCATGGCAAGAATAAGGAGGTGATGTAATCACAGCAGTGTTAAATATTTCACACACTTTTTATATTAGGAAAACATATTTTATATTAGGAAAATATATTGATTGTTGGGAAAACAACAAAAAGTTGATTTTTGACAAGGTCTCTGATCATTTCTGATGAAGTATTGCTGAAGGACATGTCTTAAGGTACATTACAATGATGATTAAAAAGGCTAAATTGACTTCTAATATTCAGTTCACATTGTTACAGTGTCAGTGACATGTAAATGAACAATGTTTACTCTTTCTCCTAGTTAACTGGACCGAGAAATTCATGTTTATTTGTCATGAAAAGTCTGCCAGATGATGCTCCCAGTGCATTATGGAAGCTTTCCTACCTTTTACGGAAAAAAGAATAGAACAGCCTTTTGTCTCTGTTTTCTCTTATCAGATAGCAGTGACTTCAAAACAGTACTCACCTTTCTGCTGCACAGGCAGCAAAGTGTTATTAAAAAAACATTTTGCCAGCAGTGATGTCTTCTGCTGGGGACAAAAATGATAAAAAAAAACAAACCTGGGAAATATTCTAGTCATGCTATTCTGTTTATAAGGAACAAGCTGCATAAATTAGTGGTTTAATAAATGCAATGCTTTTAGGCAAGTTCCAGAGTTTGGATTTAAGTGTTTCTTTCATATAAAGATTTTTTTACTGTGGATCACTTTTACATTTTAATTTCAGGAATCTGTGATCTTGCAGTGTAATTTTATTTCTTACCTTGATGCTCAATTGTTATCGTGTCAGGTAGAGCACATAAAATCTCCCTGTCACGTTTTAATTGCCTCTCACCATTGGATTCTTGAATTACATAGTCCCGCGACTTAGCGTCCTGTGTCTGCCTGAGGCACGGACCGTTCCTCTCAGCCTCACCTTGATAAATGATAAGTGCATTCAGTTGCCAAGGTAACAGCTCCATCATTAAGCTTCCTGGGCTGAGTGATGCGTGTCATGTTTCGTATCATGTTTTGTCTGTCAGTGAATAATGTGGTAACTGTGACAAGGAAGGTCTCACAGAAGCGTTTTATATTTCATCTAAAATGGTTTATTTAAATGAGTAGTTTTAAATTGTGGATAAGCAGCAATATTAAGAGAACGCCATTCTTTCTCAAAGAATGACTTTCTTTGAGGAGATTCTTTGGTAACACTTTCTATGAAGCCCATGCTCATAATGATTTATAGCCCCCCTTACTTATTTATAAGTACGTATTATTATTCTATAAATATATTTATAAAGACACAACAGCAACTATACCACATTATGAAGACAGTTATAGTTACATTAATGATACTGTCATTATTATTATAAGTGATACATTTGCTTTTTCAATGTGCATGCTCATAATCCATTATATACTCATTTATAAGTATTAATTACTCGATGAATATGATTCCATGATTAAAATATGCTGTACCACAATCATCAGTGATATCAAAGAAACAAATGTCAGAATCAAAATAGATGGAGAACTTTTGCCAATAACAACCCTTTCTGAGATGTAGTGTGTCAGAGACTTGTTCTCCATGTTCATGTTCATTTCTGCTGTTTCTGTTTGTCAAGCACTTGTTTCAAAAGAAATGTTGACATGTTATAATGTAAATCTCCTTAGCCATACGCAATATTGCATATTGTGGTTTAATGTAAAACTTAAAAATAATGTTGCTGTGTTTTGCTGTTATGTAAATAGCAACTGTTCGTATTAATAGAATTTCAGGTGGTTTTTGTTAAAGGAATTATTGTTATTTTTAATTATTGTTAACGGTTGTTAATTGTGCAAACAAACAATTTAAAATGGGTACTGAGCACATCTTCATGATTTCCTACCATTTGAATTAGGAAAACTGCATCCTATGCTTTCTCTTTACTTAAAGCCATCAATAATGCATTTATACAGCTTGGATAAATAGATTATGAGCATGTGCATTAAAAAAGCAACTATATCACTTATAAGTAATAATGACAATAGTATCGATAGCGATAACTGTCTTTATAATGCGGTATAGTTGTTGTTGTGTCTTTATAAATATATTAATAGAATAGTAATACTTACTTGTATGGATGGTATTGAAACTAAATTGATTCTCACACTAAGCATGGTTGTCTTGTACCGGGCCTGAGCATCTCCCCATATTTTAAGAGAACAATCAGCTGCTGCTTTTCAGAAGTCTTGGCAGGAGGGTGTCTCTGAAGGATTAGAATTTTTATTTTTTTTTCAGTTGACAAATTTGAATTTTCATTCCTTTATGTTCTTAAGAATGAATATGAATAAACATGTTAAAATTAGAGACTTTTGTATCAATTTTGAATATGTGTAATGGAGTCAGATGTGTCCACTTCCTAGTTTATCACTGTTTGAATTGTAAAATCTATACTTTTTTAATAGCAAATGTGATGGTTAGAGAGTACGGTGAGTGCTGAATGTGGCATAGTGTGGTTTTCAACAGTTACTGTGGTGGAGTGATGCAAAATTGTAAAACGTCACAGTGCTGGTCAGGTTTGGTTTCAACACTTTCGAAATGCCTCTCCAATCAGATTTGACGATTGAAACTGAATCTTGCAAAAGAGCTAATGCAATAGTAATTCTGGCAATGTTTAAAACATTCTTTGATGCAATATTTACTCAGCTCAACAAATTGTGCACTGTATCTAAAGGGCTGTTGGTAAACACGGAACACTAAGTTGCCAGAAAGGCATGGTTGGTGGCCGATGGCAAAAATGTACTAATTTTAGTACTAGTCATGTACTTCTGAAATTGTGCATAATGAATGTTGTTTCCTATATTGTGTGCTCTCTACAGAATCCATGTGTCTGGTCTCAATAAAGGGGGCATGGATACATTTATAGACAACCTACCAGGGTTTCCTGACAACATCCGACGCAGTTCTTCTGGTGGCTACTGGGTTGCAATGTCTGCTGTACGACCCAACCCTGGTTTCTCCATGCTAGACTTCCTGTCTCAGAGACCCTGGATTAAAAAGCTCATATTTAAGGTATCTGCCTTTCAACTCAAAAAACCTTTGTTGAACATTTTAAGTTAACATACATTCAGTATCAAATCCAGTAAAGGTGTTAGAAAATGTTTTTCTAAAAAAATCTATTACTATTTACTCTGTCATTCCAAGTCTGTATGCTGTTTAAGTGGAAACCAAAAGAATCTCTTTTCCATACAATTACAGTTCATAGTGACCACAGCTGTTTAAAATGGACAAAAATCTGTCATAGCTATTTAACTGTTATAGAGTTAAAGGTAACGAGGTGCATAAAGTTTTTTTACTTTCTAATTTGTTTCTCTATATTTTGGCATCTTCAGCTCTTCAGTCAAGACACACTGTTGAAGTTTGTGCCACGCTACAGTCTGGTGGTGGAGCTGCAGGATGGAGGAACGTGTGTGCGGAGCTTCCATGACCCACATGGGATGGTGGCCGCTTACATCAGCGAGGCCCACGAGCACAACGGCCACCTGTACTTGGGTTCCTTCCGCTCCCCTTATTTGTGCAAGCTGGACCTGAGCAAAGTGTGAACCATGCTGAAAGCTCAGAGCAGCCTGTCGCAAACCTAACAAATGATCTGCTTAAGTCATCTCACCCTGACTTCCAAACAAACAGATCTTGAAGCAATTCACTTGGATGACGAATTACCAGGAGAACTTCTTCCATATTATAATCAACAAATCAACAAACCCAGTTCCTACGTTTAATTCTCCTTTTAATTTAGCCCTGAAATATGCTTGAATTGGTGTTAAAATAATCCATGTAACTTTGTCTTGGTTATTATAAATACGAGTGGCAGGTGTTTTTTTTTTTTTATCAAAGGATGTGCCATTACTGTTTTTGTTTTCCACTTGTAAAAGTACTCGCTTTCTGTACTTTTTTATTTGCACATTATCATCTGTCCCTTAAAATAGAGCTACCAACTGTTTTTTTTTTCAAAGAGCTGTGAAACAGAAAATGAGATTAGAAAATGAGACTCGTAATAACTTCTGTGGATGGCATGAAAAAAAGATATATGTGAGGAAAATGAAAGGGTGTTTTATTATAAATTTAATCTACTGCATCATTATATAGTTATAATTAACTCTAGATTTTCTTAATGACGTGAATTATTTAAGGTATTCCTCATGATTATAAATATGCTGTGTGTCATTATTTTATATATTACTTGTATATGTTGGTGGAGAACTGCATAACCCGTAGCTGATAAATGCTGCTGGCATTTTACTGTTTAGCATAACTTTACTCAAAGCTTCAGTGCATTTTTCATAACACTTTATATAATATAACAATCAGCAATAACATCCTGCCGCAGTGGCTCTCAATTGTAGGTAAGTATGGACCCAGAACATGTTCTGCTTAAGTTACAGACAAAAAGGAAAAATCAATCCTGCATGCAAGTAATAAGATGCAATTAATTATAGTAATGCATAGTTAGAATAGCAAAATAAACAGGCTTTAATGGCATCTCAAATCTTTTGTTGTTGACATCAGAGAGCGTGGGCTCTTCAACAGGGGTCCAGCAATTGCTTTTTGATCTTAGAATAATTTGGGTGAAAACATTTAATATGCATTAAACAAACAGGCCATAATTTTAAATAAAAACTAAAGTTTGTTTGTCCCTACTTTAATAAAATGCATGCATGCAAGGCAGGCTGAAAATGTAACAAAGGTTTATGGACTCTGTGCCTAATATTTGACAACTGATCTGTCACAAGACTTTGTGTGCACTGCAGTATGTGCACATTGCCTTGTGTAGAAATGGATTTCATTTTGGTTTCTGTGATCATACTATGTTGGTTTACCATATGGGGTTATGAAGCTTGGTCAAATATGTCATGCGCATGTCACAGCAAGTAGTAAATGAGTAGTTCAAAAACCATATGAATAAATCTATAAATCCATTAGAACTGCCTTTAATTAGCACTGTTGTTCTGTTCAGCTTAATAAGAGCTCACAGAGTGAACATGAACACCTCTGCTCTGCCTTTACATATCATAGAACTCCTTATCATAGAGCTACTAAATAATTCACACTGTGCCAGCTAAAACACTAGCCTAGCATTTTATGAAGTGAAGGTCACATCTGATGAATGATAACCAGTCCTTGAATGGATTTCAAATCATGTTTTGTGCTACACTATTCACATCTGCTTTTTATTTGAGAGATTGATATTAAATTACCATTTGACAACATTACAGATGCAAAAACCACTGTTTTGGTGAAAAGGTCAGGGTTTTTTAAAAGAATGACAGTTAAAATATGTTGTTGACATTGTCTTCATCCAGGGAATGGACCAGACTTCAAAGTGGCAGAGAAACGTCTGAAAGACAAGACCATGAGTGCAATAATATTGATTTGCAATTTGAAAATGCAGTCTCCTAATACAGGTTGTTGATTAACTTTGTATGACATTTTATTCAACACTCAATGACCATGGAAAAGCACACATACCTGCTTCAACTGACTGTCTTTTTGGAAAGGGCAGCTTGCAAGGTCATCTGTATTGCCCATCTTTCTGCACATAGTTCTGGAGATTTCCACTGTCAGAACATAGCGGATACCTTTTACTATCTAAAGCAGAACAGACGCTGGGTTACACAGCTGTAATGTAAAACCACCTTAAAAAGTGAAACATCTTCAGCTGTACCTGTCTCTTAGCATCATCAATCTCTGAAGCTTTGAACAGGAAAGCATCATTGGATTTGTTATTGAAGGAGTAGGTTCCTGTAAGGACAGCCTGCTTTACCCCTGTGTCATTCTTACTGATGTTTTGTAGAGCTCCCGGGATTGGTCCCAATACATAAGTTTGAACTGAAAACATGTACAAGTAAGTAAACTTTTGCAGGGCTATTTACATAGGCAGCAAAGTAAAATATTACAGCAAAAAAAATACATTGCATTGGAAAGACTCCAAGAAGGAACACACACACATACTAAGGAGGGTCTAACAGAGTAACATATCCCACCCTTAAAACATCTAGAATTTTATATACCATATATCATATATTTAGGAATGGACCAATGTACATTACCCTGCAATTTAGAAACATGCATAATAAAAGTTGTCAGCATTTTTAAAATGCTTATAAAGTTAAATAATGCAAATTGTTTGACAACATGCAAGTATTCTTAGTATTTACCCATTCCTGGATAACACTAAAATGGGATTGTTTATTATCTATTTGTTTAATATCTATTTGTATATCTATTATGATTGTTTATCACTTTTATTACTTTTTTATTTATTTATATATGTTAAATGTAAGTTGTTCACACAGTCCCTCATGATTCAACCCACACAATAACTTGTCACAGTGTACACTTAATAAGGGGCAAGTTGTTACTGTTCTACAGACCTACATTATAAAGTCTTACAACTTCTGTGCTTCCAGATATCCTAAAAATGTAATTAGATCTAGTATTTTACCTTAGTTTTAATTGTCAAGTGGACAACCCAAGTAAAAAAGTAAAACTCACCCAAATCTCCTCCTAAAGTGACTTTGTAGGAAACAGAAAGTAAAAAACATAGACATAAAAATAAACACAAGAAAAGTAGTTGTGAAAGCATCTTACCAACTAAGCATAAGCCCGCTGAGAAAAACAACACAAGATGATGAGAGACCCTCATGTCTGTTAGCGTTCTCTAATCTACTCAGCAACTTCCTGTTCAGCAACACTTCAACCACCAGACAGTGTGCTGAAGTTGTCCAAATAGCAGTCACTCTCCATTGGTTGAGAGAATTGCTTCCTGCAAGGACTACGAAGTGACCCAAGAACAAGCCCAGGTGGATTCAATCACCTGTGCTGATTACTGCTTAAGCAACATGTGATATTTCCTTGTGGCTTTGAAAACTGAAGACCAATTGTTAGTTACATAATATGCATGGCTCCCAGCGGTAGGCAAACAAGGATTTATTTCTATAAATATCAAACTTTGCAGAGACCACTGAAATCAAGAAGAACAAAGTCCTGAATCCTTCCTCAAACTCAAAAGAAAGAGACTGTGTGCTGTAGTGCTTTGAAAAGATGCAAGTGAACACATGTGGTTTCTACCCACATCCTGTAATGAAATTAACTGATAACTGCTCGGCTCTTGTATACATATATGACTGATTCATCAAGCAGAAGTTGCTAAAAGTTTATTACTTTCTAAAAATATGTGCAAGATTTCTTTTGTTTTATGGTCTTGAGGACTTGGTGCATTATACATATGTCATATGTTATGTTATGTTATGTTATGGTGATTATATATGCTCATATAGACAATATTGTCTTAATGTTTGTATGATTTTGAGGTTGATGTCCGATCACATCCTGAAATTCTGCCTTACATCAACCTGGTATTTATTTCTTTTTTGACATTATCCATGTTTGTTTAAAAGAGGCACCTTTGCGTCGTGTGACAGCGACAGGAATTCTGTAATAACCACTTTATTTCGATTTTAAACCAGCAGATGGAGCTGTGTTGTCATTGTAGTGATTGTGATTTCTTGCACTGGACATAGCTTACGTTCTGAAGCAATAGCAAGTTTTTGACAATTTATGGGACAAAGTCAAGAGACAATCTACTGGTCTCTGAAATAATACTGTGACTGCTCTCATATAAAATAAAAAATGTATCTCAATAAAAAATTTAACTAGAATTAACTAGAAATTGTTGCACGTGTGCAACGTTTGGATCTTCATCTTTCATCTGATATTTTGCCAAAACTATTGTTTCTGCACTTCACACTAAGTTGAAGGATGTTTTTGTTGTGGCGTAGTGGGCATTAACATTCCTCAAATCAAGGCCATGACACAGTGTCAAGTTCCCTCAAATGGGAACATCTCAAGTTACATATGTAACCCAGCTGCATGAGACAGGTAATTCGATGCTGTGTTGCGTTGCCACACTTTAGTCATGCCTGCACAACTTTACTTCAGATTTAAAATCTGATGATGGCTTTTGTAGTCACTTTTAAAAGATTACATGGCATGCTACTCAACATCACATAACCTTGACCTGTCTGCAAACAGTTACATACAAACAGTAACCATACAAGCCATAACCTGCCAAAACACTTTAGGGTCATAAATTAAAATAAATCATCAGGTCATACATTTTTCTCAATTTGCAAAAGTCACACTGTAATTTAATTAGTATTTAAAGTCATACAAACTTCAAACTTAAATGTAGACCTCAAATTCTTTTAAGTGCAGTGGACTTTTCAAAGTGTATTGATTCCTGCAGTGTGATGTATACCCAGAAGTTTTTCATAAAGATGTAGTGCATTATTATTCAAAATGATGTTGGGTGATGATTCCTCTGTTGGCCAGTGTGACCTTTAGATTAATCTGTCAGCTAATGGATTTAACCTGGTGTACAACAGGAAAACAACTGTCTGTGGCCTGCAGTCCATCTGGCAGTCCAGAGCATATCCATATGTGTGTGTGCGCATCCATAATGCTAGTGGTTGACAGACTGACTTTAGAAGGATAAGAAGAAAAATATGTTAGCATGCTTTTGCAACCATAACCACAGTAAGTCAGTGGGTTCTGGTCATTATATCATTGGTTAGTTTGACTAGTTTTGTATTAATTGCTATTTATTTAAGCTCCTTGAACTTGACATTTATTTTAGCTGTTTGAAGGTGTTCTAAGCAGCATGTTAACATGATAATTGGAATTGCTGTAAACTCTGCGATATTGAGATATTTCACATCACAAAGAATGAAAATGCTGGCTATGCCATTTCTAAAGGTACATTTTGTCACAAAAGAGCAAATTTAAAAGGCTACCTTTATTCCGTCCCCTGAATAATGATGCTGTTTGTTGTTGTGATGAGACAAAAAGGTATTTTTTGAAACAGACGGCCTTGGATCACTGTCAACAGAAGATGGTTTTGCTGATGGATATGCGTTTGCTGCTCTATTTACACATGTGTGTATGTGTGCGTGTGTGTCTTTGTGTGTGTGTGAGCGTATTGGAAAACAAATAGCCAAAGTAGTAGGGCATTACTAGCTTGTTGCTAAGCGGTTGCTAGATGGCTTAATTCGTCTATGCTAGACTATTGCTAAGGCATTGCTTGAATGTCTTAGTCACTATTAAGAGCAATTTATGATGTTTTGGTATGACAATTTTCATAAAGTAAATTGTGTGGTTGTAACATGTTTTAGTAATTATAAGTAATTATCTTTTTTCAATTTATCAATTTATTCAATTTACAAAAATCTCAAACTATTTGTAGTGTTTTGTTTATACCACAAATTAAAATATAAATGATGTATAAAGTATGGGCCAATAGCCAACACTAATGATGTTAAATATGACAACTGATTTAAAAATATACAACTTAAAATAAAATGCATTTTACTGCACTTCAGGAATGCCACACCTACACAATGAACTTTAACCTTTTTAAATGTAAAAATACAGATGTACATTTGTTACCCATTTAAACAAGGACAGACTACTCCACTGCATGGACGGTAACCTAGCAACAGTTCACTGTGAAGTAATGCTAGATGAATGTTTTACAACAAATCCCAGGACACTGGAGTCTTACAAGCATCTACTCAAATCTAGACATCCATGTCTGCGTATTTATTAAGATGTGAGATGTTTAATATTAAGATGTTTACTTTGATATTTTGAAAATTAGATTTTAGAATATAATATAATAGAATTAGGCTTTATTCTGGAAATTAGATAGCATGTTACAGTATATGCACCCTTATATTGTAGAAATATTTATATAGTAGAAAGGTTCTGGGCTGCATGTGCTCATGAACTGATGATCTAATACTTTTAATATTTGTTGGTACGGTTGCAATAGTGCACACTGGGCACAGTATACACACAATGTTCTGTATACATAGTATTACCAAAATGTGTAATATACATAGTAAATGTGCTCAGCTTGATCTTCTATTTACATTTTAATGAAAGAGTAGGGAGTAATTACAATTATATTTTAAACTTTTTGAATCAGACTGTTTTTATTTAAATAGTTGTATTTTCAAAATGTTAACTGGGCATCACTCATATGCAACAAAAGATCATATGATGTGATCACAGTGTAGAATACTCATGCTACCACTGCATTCAGTTAATAATAAACTAGCACTCTATTCGTAAAGCACCATGTTCATCATCAGTGTAACACCTGCCTTAGACCCTTTGAGGAAAGAATAGCTGTATTTGAATAAAGATGAGATGGATGGTGCCTTGCAGTGCTATAGATCAAGAGCAATAACGTTTTTTGTAGACTTTGGCCAATGAAGACCTGGCTTTTTTTCTAGCAGTCTGTAAATGATGAACGCCATTCAAAGCACCAATGAGCAACATACATCCCATCACTTACACTACATCTCTGTACCAAGTGTGATTCATTACCGAAAAAGAAATAATTCCTGAGGATTTGACTGATGACACATATGTCAAGAACAAGCATTGTATAAATATGGTATTGTATAAATATAATACATTTTACACAATCTACCTTAATCAATGTGGTGGTGTAATTAACCATGGAGGGGCATCTTAGCTAATGAACAGGAGACGGAGGGGGGAGATTCATAGGCGGAGGACGGAGACGGATAGGATGGAGATTCATAAGTAAAAACACAGTTTTCACAGTTTCATACTGCTACAATTTCAGTTTTGAAAAACAGAACTGCTAAAGAGGGAAATGGTCCAAAATGACCTGCAATGTGACTATTCTTTACACTGATGTGCAGTGTGGTTATTCTCCACAATGACAAGCAGTTTCATCATTCTTCATAGGAAAATAAGATGCTGATTATTTATTCAGTGTCCAATATTTTTAATAAAAAAAATAAATAATAAAATTTTTTTTTTATTATTTATAAAAAGTATTTAAAACCGCAGAATTCTTTATTTGTGTATTAATCTCAAAATATTTATATTCTGTCTTCAACATAGCAGTATGAGTACTAGTAGGTGCTGTTTACTGCTGTAGCTAGGTAACAATCCCAGAGAAGTCGCTAATTCAGTCATGTTTTTTTGGGTGGTTTGTCCTTTTTCTTCAATTATGTAAAACCTGTATGCAACAGAATAGCTCTTCCATGCACTGGCTGGGGACTCACTACAAGAGATGCAAAAAATGTGAGCTGCTTCCTGAAAGCTATTTCAGTGGAGACAAGCTGGAATATAATAGAACTTAATATATTAATTATATGCCATCAGTGGCCGCTTACAACTGTTTGGACAGATTGCTTTAATATTGTTTAATTGTGAACTGTACCCTAAACCACAGTTTCTCATCTGAATTTAAAACTGCTTTCACACCAATCAAATGAACCAAATGTTGACATCAGGTGGACTGGACCACAACCAGGAAGCACCTGTGATATGAGAACAACACAAAATACATTGAGTAATAAATGACCATTTGGGTGAAATAGAACGTTAATCATTGAGTCTCTCACTGTCTCTCTCTATTTTTCTCTCTTATGATTATGACACACATGTAACTTCTTTGCATGTTTCTCTGAAACCCAGGCTCTCGTGAACTGTTCTTTAGTGAGAATGTAGGTCAGAGCAAAATGCTTGTACTTTTATTCTCTTTGAGGTCTTGTTACAATGCAGGCTCAACACCATCTTGAGACATCTTGAGGGCCTTCTACCCCTGTCACCTCCCCCTCATTTATTTCCCTTCTATATCCTCTTTTTTGTTCTGTTCTATTTTGTTGTCACTGTATTTTTTCATGTCTTAATGTTCAAGTTGAAATTATCCCCCTGTACATACTGTGTCTACTCTCAATGCCATGTGTCACCGAAAAGGTCATCCTGCTGTCTGTTATGATGGATTGTTTGACTGGGAAAGCTTGTGTTAGAATAGATTAACTGTGTCTTGTTCAGTTGACTTCAAACATTGTTTTATATGATAGCAAATTCATCTCAGAAATTCTGGTGTATCTGAGAACTATCTGAATAAGAACACATCCAATATAATAAAAATCAGACATCTTCTGCTTGGAAAGCATTGTCTTTAAACCACAACAGTGTCATCAAATGACACAAAAATATCATAAACTGTCTGATTTTATATTTAGTTTATCTTGCAGGTAAACTACTGTTAAGTAGTTACAAGTAGTTACATACCTAAATAACATATTCAGTTTAATGGCACAGAAATTGTGCATTGCACTGGTCAAGCGCTAAATAATTAGGGACCGAGCACTAAGCGTGCAAAGTCCCTATTGTTTCTGTGTTGTTTATTATTATTAGGGACCGAGCACTAAGCGTGCGAAGTCCCTATTGTTTTTGCTCTGTTTATTATTAGGGACCGAGCACTAAGCATGCAAAGTCCCTATTGTTTCTGTGTTGTTTATTACTATTATTAGGGACCGAGCACTAAGCGTGCGAAGTCCCTATTGTTTATGTGTTGTTTATTATTATTATTATTATTATTATTCTCCCGCTTTGATCGCACTTTTGAGGGTATTAACATGCACGAAAACTCACCAGATTTTGCACACGCACCAGCCCCAGCAAAAATTCAAGTCTATCAGAGGAATTAAAATTAGGCGGGGCAAAATGGCTCGATAGCGCCACCTAAACCTGCCCAGGGCACTACGGTTAATGTACATGTACCAAATTTGGTAGGCTCATAGAACACTTTAATTCATTAAAAAAAGTCTCTTGGAGTGAACCTCTCATCCCAACAGCAGAATATTTATTTTTAATTAAATCTGGATTTTTATTATTTTTGACAAATTCCACGTGTCGTACTTTAACAAACTCCTCCTAGAGTTTTGTCCGATCAACTGCCTTTGCGATGTTAAATTGTGAAGCGTTTGAGTTTTCGTGCAAGAACATGACCGTGGCGGGCTGCCAAAGTTTTGCGTTTCGCCATGAACAAAAAAGGTGTTTTTTCTCAGGCCTAAAGTGACTGATTGGCCCCATATTTCACACATTTGATAAAAATCATGGCCTAAACACATCTACAGTGTAATATTCAGTT